>JAVTVY010050871.1:0-25797 GCA_036873755.1 Hanleya hanleyi
GCATGCGCGAAATGAGGTGAAATGGGGCGTTGCGCAGGGCGGTGTGTGAAGGTGTTCTGCGTAGGTATGACGACACTTCCGGTCTAATTGAATCGGGCGTGCCCATGAGGGGATGGATTCCACCGCGGTGATGCGGTCTGCCTCCGCGGACGGAAAGTAGACCCAAAACCGTGGGTTTTCGTGAGAATGTTCGGCAATCTGTAGGGACCGCTATTGGACCGATTGGGTCGAGTGAGGTATCAATATGAAGCAAACGTGAGGGAGTATCCAACGGGCTGGGTGTGACGTGGAACTGACGTCAATCTGCGCATGCGCAGTAGAGAAAGGGTATGGAAATAGACGTTTTGGGGTCCAGGTGGGCCAATAATGGTCCGATGGAGTCGTATGAGGTATCAATGTGAAGCCTTCGTGAAGGGGCATCCGAGGGGCATCTGACGTCATTCTGCGCATGCGCAGTAGACAGAGAGTATGGAAATAGACGTTTTGGGGTCTAGGTGGGCCACTATTGCTCCCATGGAGTCGAGTGAGGTATCAATGTGAAGCCTTCGTGAAGGAGCATCCGAGGGGATGGGTGTCACGTGCAACTGACGTCATTCTGCGCATGCGCAGACAGGGAATTGTGAGAAAAGGGCATTGGAAATAGACGTTTTGGGATCGAGAGGGGCCGCTAGTGGTCTGATGGGGTCGAGTGAGGTATCGTTGTGAAGCATATGTGCGGGAGCATCCGACTGGGTGGATATGGGGTAGGAATATCGTGATTGTGCGCATACGCAGGCAGGGAATTGTGGGAAAAGAGTATGGGAATAGACATTTTGGGGTCTAGGTGAGCCCCTAGTGGTCCGATGGAGTCGTAGAAGGTCTTATGTTGAAGCATAAGGAGCCTGGAGGAGCATCCGACGGCATGGGGTATCCGACGGCATGGGGTATTGACGTCACTTCCGGTTTCACTAAAACTACCTCCGAACACAGAAGAGTTCCACTTTCCCACGGTGAGTTCCCCGGCCCGCCTGCCCCTGCGCGAGCACGCAGCGCGCGGAATTTCTCCGGCCGCGCGCGGGTTATCCGGCCGCACGCAGGTGATATTACATCAAAATATTATATTGGTTCTACGTGTCATATTTTAGATATATTAAAAATATTGTTGAAAGCCACGTTAAATTCTATTCACTCGCTCACCCTGTACTATGTGCCTGTACATGTAATCTCTCCATGTATATATACTCTGCCAATGTACATGTTCCTTACCCAAACTCTTGCGGGAACAACACAGTATCCTGATAATATAATTATCGCCATGATATAGACAGATGAGAGAAAAACAACAACAAGAAGGATGATAGCTCAATCATTTTATTCTCCCTTCCATCATAACATACCCACGCTGGGGGGAGCCGCGTTGGGTATGTTTACAATTCAAGAAAACTCTTGTCCAATCAGAGGCCGCCATTTGGCGCTGTCAATATTCCTTGTTATCCATTAGATGTATTCTCGGCTGCTCTTGTCCAGTCAGAAAGATCCATCCTTTTGTTCTAGTCCTCATCGGGTAGGCCTGGATATTCTTCGGGCAGCATGTCCTGAAACAGTTGTTTGCCCATCCTGATCGCATTTTCCAGGGCCTCGGGTGGTAACCCCATATCCTCTTCCAAGTGACGCTTGGTCTTCATGATGGACCTGTGCGTGGGATTGCCTTTGATTTCAAGGGGCAGCAGCCTATACCGTTTATAGATGGCCATGGCTGTTTTCCTGATGCAGGGGCGCATTTGGGTGTACGCTTGTTGTAAGTTATCCCCTCCGGCGTCCTCGATCGCTGCAGCGTGAGTATTGATAGCTGCTGTGACAATACCATCCCAGAAGGTAGGTTCTGCCTCACTTTCCTGGAATGTAAGCTGACTACATGAGGTCAAGCTCTCCGTATCAGTAGTTAGACTCTCAGTAATCTCTGTTTCGGTATCAGTCGATACACTCTCAGCAGTCTCTGTTTCTGTATCAGTCGGTGGAATCTCAGAAGTCTCTGTATCGACTTCTTGTGCCTCGGAGTACGGATGGAAAGTAAATAATCACAGGGATCACCTTTGGTTCTTGTGACGTTTTTAGAAATATGCAGTTAGTTTATTTGTCTGTGGGGTCATATGACTACATCGGTGTCGTTTTCACCTCCGTTTTTATGTTGCGTTTAATTCTCTTATTGCTACAGTTGTTGCCTGGCAACACGCATACAAGAGTAGATTATCCCATTGCTACAGTGGTGGACTGTAATCGCACATACAAGAGTAGATTATCTCATTGTTACAGTTGCTGTATGCCAACACGCATTCAAGAGTAAATTCTCTCAAAATTGCTGCAGTTGTGGAGTGTTATACTCTAATGGTCCCAAGGAGTTTGTCAGGAATTTCTACACGTCTGAAGGTTATAACTTTGGTTGTGAATCGTCGAACTTTATCTATGCATCATCCACACATATTGTGACTGGTAACTTTGATAGATACCAAAACCCTCCTGATGAAGGGATCTAAATATAGAGAACAGAGTTGAATAAACCTGAAGACCGACAAAAGATAGTCCTGACTGCACTGGGACAGAACGTTGGTCAAAGCGAGAAATAGATGGGCTACGGTACTCCCTGATTGGCTGAACGCAACATGCTGACAGATGAACATCATTTCGCCAGAAGTTCTATTCTTTTGTAAATATTACTATTACCAGGAGCTGATTAAGGAATTCAGTATAAGCACACCAACATTTAACACGTCTGCTTACTCGCAAACTGCATCTACTCTGAAAGATGAATTTAACAACCACAAAACGTTTCTCAATGAAAGAGGTATTAGAATACACAAATACTGCAAACGTGAATTGGATTCTCAAAATGCATAAAACAGCAGACACAGCCAGATTCTTCGCTGGTTCTAGAAACTTCACCACCAGGCTTCTTTCAACCCTGTTGTTGAGGGCACTTCAGGAGGTAAAGCATTTTGGGAAGGTATTGGGCCACAATCTCTAAAAACGTGCTTGATACATTGGAGCGATATGCAAGAGGTGGAAAAATTTGGCGACGTCTGGCGACTAAAAAGCAACCATATGACTCCACAGGAAAGCTCTCTCGGCACCTCTCATTCAGGACCGAGAATACGGTGAATTCTCGGACGTAGCCTTGGTATCTCAGCGGCATTTTCATTGCAGCTGTTCATGTGGAGTCTATGAGGTACCCATACGGCCCCTAGCACCGGCTTAAGCGGAATTAGATAAGCTGTGATGACATAAGCTCAAACAAAAACTCATCTGATGTTAATGGATGAGCATCGAGGACGTGTATACTTTTATTGCTACAGCTGTGGATTGCTCCCATGTGGACAAGTGCAGGTTCTATCATTGCTACATTCATGGAGAGTCATTAAGCATACAAGAGTAGATTATCTCAATGCTACACTTGTGGAGTGTCATCATACAAGTGTAGATTCTCTCAAATTGCTGGAGTCGTGGAGTGTCGCCACGCATAAAGGAGTAGATTCTCTCGTTGCTACACTTGTAGTGTAAAAAGACATTCAATAGCAAATTATCTCATTGCTGCAGTTGTAGAGTGTCAACGTGACATACAAGAGAACATTCTCCCATTGCTACATTTGTAGTATAATCACGCATACACGAGTAAATTCTCTCATTGCTACAGTCGTGGAGTGTCACCACACATACAGGAGTAGACTCTCTCGTTGCTACACTTGTAGTGTAAAAAGGCATTCAATAGCAGATTATCTCATTGCTGCAGTTGTAAAGAGTCAACATGACATACAAGAGAACATTATCTCATTGCTACATGTGTAGTGTAATCCCGCATCCACGAGTAGATTCACTCATTGCTACAGTTGTGAAGTGCCCGCATACGCAAGAAAATAGATACTCTACCGCATTGCTACAGTTGTGAAGTGGTCTCATACATACGAGAGTGGATACTCTACCGCATTGCTACAGTTGTGAAGTGCCCGCACACGAACAACATTAGATACTCTGTCGCATTTTCTACAGTAGTGAAGTGCCCTTATACGTACGAGAGTACATACTCTACCGGATTGCTACAGTTGTGTAAGTGCCTTCACACGTAAGTGATTACATACTCTCATTGCTACAGTTACGGAGTACCCTCATGCGGAGAAGAGTAGATTCTCTCCTTGATAAGTTGTGGATTGTCGTACAAGAGCAGATTACTTTATAGCTACATTTGTAAACTATCATTACGCGTACAAGGGCAGAATTTCTCATTGCTTCAGTTGTCATGGTTGTGGAGTGCCCTTGCGCTACAGAGTATATACTCTCGTTGCTTCAGTTGTCATCGGCGTAGAGGGTCCTCACGATACAGAGCAGATACTCTCATTGCTTAAGTTTTGGTCATTGTGGAGTGTCCTCACGCTACAGTGTACATACTCTCATTGTTTCAGTTGACATAGTTGTGGGGTGTTCTCACGCTACAGTATAGATACTCTTATTACTTCAGTAGTCATCTTTGGGGAGTGTCCTCACGCTACAGAGTATATACTCTCGTTGCTTCAGTTGTCATCGGCGTAGAGGGTCCTCACGATACAGAGCAGATACTCTCATTGCTTAAGTTTTGGTCATTGTGGAGTGTCCTCACGCTACAGTGTACATACTCTCATTGATTCAGTTGACATAGTTGTGGGGTGTTCTCACGCTACAGTATAGATACTCTTATTACTTCAGTAGTCATCTTTGGGGAGTGTCCTCACGCTACAGAGTATATACTCTCGTTGCTTCAGTTGTCATCGGCGTAGAGGGTCCTCACGATACAGAGCAGATACTCTCATTGCTTAAGTTTTGGTCATTGTGGAGTGTCCGCACGCTACAGTGTACATACTCTCATTGCTTCAGTTGTCATCGTTCTTGAAGGTCCTCACGCTAAAAAGTAGATACTCTCATTGCTTAAGTTTTCATCATTGAGTGCCCTCACGCTACAGAGTAGATACTCTCATTGCTTAAGTTTTCATTGTTGCATGCCCTCACGATACAGAGTAGATACTCGCATTGCTTAAGTTTTCATCGTTGTTGAGTGCCCTCACGCTACAGAGTAGATACTCTCTGCTTAAGTTTTCATCGTTGTTGAGTGCCCTCACGCTGCAGAGTAGATACTCTCATTGCTTAAGTGTTCATTGTTGTTGAGTGCCCTCACGCTACAGAGTAGGTACTCTCATTGCTTCAGATCTCATCGGTGCGGGGTGTCATCATACTACAGAGTGGATACTCTCATTGCTTCTGTTGTCATAGTTGTGGAGTATCCTCACGCTGAGAGTGGATACTCTCATTACTTCAGTTGTCAGCGTTGTGGAGTGTCCTCACACTAAAGAGTAGATACCCCATCGTTTCAGTTGTCATCATTTGCTTCAGTTTCCATCGTTGTGGAGTGTCCTCACGTTACAGAGTGGATACTCTCATTGCTTCAGTTTTCATCGTTTCGGAGTGTCCTCAGGCTAAAATATAGACACTGCTACAGTTGTGGAGTGCCCTCATCTACAAGAGTAGATTCCCTCATTGGTACAGCTTCTTTGTGTCATCACGCGTAGACGTGTAGATTATCTCATTGCTACAGTTGTGAGGTACCTCCATTCATTGAAAAAACCCCTAAATATTCTCACTGTTATATTCGTGAAATGTCCCAATTCGTACAAGAGTAGATACTCTAATTGCTACAATTCTGAAATGCCCCCCACTCATACGAGCGTAGATAATCGCATTGCTTCAGTTATCATGGTTGTGGAGTGTCCTCACGCTACAAGGTAGATACTATGGTTGCTTCAGTTGTCAGAGTTGTGGAGTGTCCTTCATAGTTGGGTAGTGGTACTGTCGGCTCATTTGTGGAGTGTCATCCCGTGTATCAGTAATACGGTTGCACAAAGCCCCAATGAATAAGCCTTTTTGATCATCTTTCATAATACAATTAAAAATATAGCCACGTCAACTTTTTCCTATGACAGATTTATTTATTCGAGAACAGAAATCGGTCCATAGGATCAATTCAGCAAATAACAGAATAACTCGCAGCATTTCACTATTATCACATGAATGGTTTATGACACAAGAACAGCTTTACGAAACGTAAATGGATTTGCATTGATAATGACATAATATAGCGGCGTAATATATAATAAGGCAATATAAGAGTAATTATATTGAAATTTTTCACTACCCCTCTATCAATCTTCACGAAACAGAGTGCATACAACTTACTCACTCCTGTTAACGATTAATGGTTAACGGTATGAACACAATAAAATATTGATTTCTTCATAGATATTACATATCACATAGCCGTGACGACTTAATATAGACTATTGCGAGCTAATGTCATAGTTGGAAATATATAGGATATTGAGAATATATCAGCATGGTAAACTTAAACACAAACAAAGAAAAACTCTTCCCTGATTACCCGAAAAATATGAAAGAATGTGGTCTATCCAATTCATATCTGTCTTGCGAATTGTCGTTAGAGCCTCTCTCCTTTGCCTTTTTGTGTTTGGTGCATGGATCTCACAGTCTCGACAAGTAATAAAAATAGCTCAAATTGAGTCAATTGTATAACCCTTAAATACCGCATTCATAGTACTGAGACTACAACCTCAACGTTTCATTGTGTTTCACGCCAACCAATCGTGTGTACACACAAGTCGTTTTTAGGAGAGGAAACTGACCAATCACGTAGACTGTCTCTTCTTATGTACAAGAGAATAACAGCAGCGTATAGCACCTTCCAAGATTAACTGGATTTATTGGACACTAAACCAAGTATTCACAAAGGGTTCTACATTCTCTGTCCGAAAAATCTTGATGGAAAATCATTTCCACACTTGCGTAAACTTCGACATCCATAAGATGGCTTGCGGATCGCATGTCCCCATTATTGCGGAGCGATATCTGATACTTCACCGTGTACTGTTCGATCTTCATCCGGCGGAGAAAAGGCTCGAAAAATCAGATAAATTACAGGCTTTCCATACCACTTCTGAAACATATATTGTCTGGGTTTACAAAAGATACAGATGTGAATAACTTCCGTATCATCCAAGAGGTGTTGCAAATCTGTAATTATGAACAAGTAGAACGTCACATGACTCGAAAATGGCGAGTTACGTCGGTAGAGTTGATCTGATTGGCTGACGACATTACCTGGTGTTGATTTCTGACGATTCCCCTTATATTTGTCGAAAGTAGACTGAAAATGGATATGCACGCTCCCAGAATCTGTCTTACCGCGTATAGATGACCCAGATGGTTACAGGTTGATCACTGTCTGAACAAAGTTCACTCAATGGATAAATGAGTGAATTAAGTCGACGGTAAATCCAGCTAGTCCAGAACATTGCTATGTTCCTGCTGTTTGTCTATGCTTTATAGGCTAACACGTGTACCCCTATCTTATTGGTGTAGAAGCAGTGAGACTTTGGATATTTCCCTCGCATTATTCAAATGTTGGATAGATCCTTCCCATTGATTTACTGATCTGCAGAGTATCGAGCAATTTTTAGCAAATGGAATCTTGACTTGGTCCAGGCATTCGGCTGTTAACAGTAAGCTTACCAGATCTCATCCAACTCATGTAACATGAAACCACAGTAAACAGCAACATGTCAAGCATGTCTGCTGTATCAAACGTTCTTCCTGTAGAATTCCTCAAACGGTGTCATCGAGGTCTGGATTGCTAATGTTGGGATACAGCACAACCGTCACATTGTACTCCCGCGAGATATCCCGATACGAGAAAAGCACCTTCGTGATATCGCTATCACAACAGCGACCGAAGCCCAGAAGGTTATGATGGAGGAGTATGTTGCTTTGGAGTTAATTGCACTTAATTAATTGAAATTTTCGTTCACGGATCCTTGTACCACCATGATTGCTTGTTTCATTTCATCCGCTTTCAACTTATCACAGATTATATCCTTGAATGTACGCACACTGTACGCACCAGAGTAGCTGCTTTCTTGCACAAGCTGCTTGGAGTCGAGAGTATATGCCGTAATATTGTATATATATTTGGCACCATATACTCTCGACCACAAGCAGTCTGTGCTTTCTGATGAGAAGAGGTCCGTCTTACTAAACAAGACTTTACTTTTCAAGAATGACAATAATTCCTCTTTGTATTCTGGGGTTCAGTCAAATCCTTCTCGATATGCGAACTGTACATTCCGTCTTAACCGACCCGGAAGTAAGTAATCTTGTTTCGATTCTTTCGAATAGCCTAGATACTGGGATTTATGAAGCCACACAAAGGATGACACAAAGCAAAGAGCAACACAGATCCAAGCGAGGACAAAGGACCACCCGTAACTATACGTCCTTGCATCGTTAATAACTTCCTTGAAGGGTACGTCTTGCCCTAGAACTAGCTCTCGTCTTCGCAGTAAATGACATTTTCCATGAAAGAGCGCGATCGCTATGGTTAAGCACATACCTGAAACGACGAGAACAAAGGAGAATTAATGATTTATGTCGTGGTACAGGTAGTTTCACTTTACAGATATACCTTGCTCACGCAATGTCCCCACGTACGCCAAAAGAGTAAAAGAATTGCTTGCCTTTCTAAAGTCAATTTGTGGAAGCTCTCGCAATAGATCAATACCGGTACATAAAACGCAGCTGACGTTCCGATCATAAACAACAATCAGTTTGCCTCTTGAAACAAAATACCAATTTTTTCTACAGGTTTAAAAAGACATAATTGAGGTTATAGCGTGTCAATATGGTGTAAATTTCTGAGTTGGAAGTTCTAACATTTAGTTACTATAGACAGTTTTTATACAGTAACTGACAAATGTCATGCCGGTACCAAACATTATTTGAATCTGACACGAACACTTAATGTCTACTTATTTAGAAGAAATTTTAAACTTTTCAGCTTTCCGTTCTTCAATTCGACAAAAGGCGTTCTTCAATTCGACAAAAGGCTTTCCGTTCTTCAATTCATCCTCCACTATGCTGGTGCATTCAACATTAATTTATTATCAGCCCTACATATAATCAACCAACCTGCAGAGAGAGACGTCGCTGATGAAGCTATGAGGGAGTCTTTGGAGCGGCAGAATGACCCGTAAGCGCCAGTAACACAGGCGGACATCATAGACATAAGGCAAAGGAGAGAAAAGGCGAACGCCGCCCGTTCAAGATCTGAAAGATAAAGCATGATGTGTTGTGAGAACACACAAATTTATATATCATGTGTCGACAAACGGCAATAATGAACATGTTGAACGTTCCGGATCGAACTGTCTATAACCGTGAAACAACGTCATTGCCCACGTGATGTCGCGCGCCAAGCTTCCAGGTGCAGGGCAATATACAAGCGTTTAGTCCGTCAGTCAATATGCGGACGTCGTCAAGAATTACCCCGTCCATAATCCAAAGACCTAATTCATATAACAGCATTAGCATCGGTACGCTAATATACCAGCTTGTGTCACCACGTCTCTTGCGAGAGTAAGTATAGCATCAGCAATGGTCCTGAAGCCTGATGACGTAGGCCCCCTACATCCATGACAATAAAATACCACTTCTATCCCTTGATGCAATGCAGGCCCCCAACGTCCATGGCAATAAAATGACAGGTGAGCCTTCACGCCTTGTGGGACATGTACTTTGCGTTGACAATGACAATTTAACTGGTTTCGTGTTACACAATCCATGTTAGATTTCTGGGCGAGTGTTCACGTGTCATACAGATGAATGGAAATACAATTCATCACGTGACTGAGAGATATATACATGTAATACGTCATCAGGGTATGGGACCATTACGCAAAAATCGGACTATAGGTATCTTATCGTAGCTTTAGCAATGCTGAAAAACCAAACAGCTTTGAAGACGATCTTGTCCCGAAGGTTTTAAAGAAACGCAGGCATTTGTAAATAAAAACCATTTCCTGTAAAACTCTTCGAATACAATAATACAACACTGCCTATATGACGCGTTGACAATGACGTCGTTTCGCGCCATTTCTGGATGAAGCGTTCGATTCAACACTATCAAAAGTATCGGGTGAACTAAGCCAAAATATTTGAGTATGAACTTGTTTATAGTTTTAAATTGCCTGTTTGCCCCAAACCATCTTGGTCACACTAATGTCATGGAAAATTACCACAATTAAGGTGAAAAAAGTAGAACAAAATTTTATATCCAAAATAAAGTTTATTTTCGATATCAGATACCCCCTCACAACCACCATCACCACAGCAATACTCTCTTCTTCCCAAACAAATGGAAGCAATAGTAGGCTATAGAGGTGGAGGAAATATCCCTTCAATTGGAAATGTCAAACATCTCTGTCTGAGGGACAGGGAGATCCGTTGAAGACTTTCGATGATCATCAATGGTACGTTTTTTATCGTGGTTTGGAGGGAAATTACTTGTCACTCCTGACTGTTTCGTATTAGCCCCGTGATGGAATATATTCCAGAGGCATTCGAATTCGCGACAGCCAGGTGCTTCCAGAGTCTAAATCTAATCTGAAGAGATCAGTGCGCTTAGTTCAATCATTTAATTCGTCAGCACGAAAATGGACCTTTCAGACAAATCTCGAGCAGCTCATTTGACATTATCTTCTCCGTGATGAGATGGGATGGTTTATGGATTATATTTCACGTTTTCCGTTCTAGAATCCGTGGCTGCTTGACTGGTTTATAGAACCCTTTTTGCCGTTACAGTCACTGTTAAGCCCCCCTGATAATCTGACCAACCTAAGAATTACACCTCACTGATCCAGACGAGGAGACAGTAAAATGAATCAACGTCAAAAGCGACAGTGAATGTTCCGTTCGACTGCGTCTGTATATGAAGCCATTCGGAACTTCTCGGGGATCTCCGGTAGCAGATATTCTGAAGCCAGTCGTATTCTAGAATCACTGTACCGATGATTTAACTTCGAATTTCCTAGAATAAGATTTACTTTATTGAATGAGAATAGTTATAATACAAGCACCCTTTCTAACAATCACAATCCATGAGTCGTCCACGAGGAATTGGTTGCCAGATTTTATTCGAATGAAGCTGCCAATCGTCTGAGGAACAAAATTAAACACGTTTTCCCGAACGAGAGAACTAGTTTCCAATCATGCCTATTAGACACAAAGGAGAAGTATGAAAAATAATTTCCGGGTTGTTTTCAAACATCAGTGTATTTGTGGCTGTATTTGCGCCTGTTCATTTGAATATGATGGGAAAATAAAACACATCGTCATTTACCATAAAACATAAAATTTGGAGGAGCATGGGAGAGTAAATATGGGCGTCAGAACTGACGTTCAGTATTCAACCGTCGTCCACAAATGAATTTCCGCGTCAATAGTCGAAATACCCTTTTCGTATGCATCCAAACATGCGTAAAAAATCTACAACAAAAGATCATCTATACGCGGCAAGACTGACCCTGGGAGCGTGCATATCGATTTTCCGTCTACTTTCGGCAACTATAAGGGGAATCCCCAGAAATCAACACCACGTGATGTCGTCAGCCAATCAACTAAAGTCTACCGACGTGAGCCCGGACAATACATGTTTCAGAAGTGGTATGAAAAGCCTGTAATTTATCAGATTTCTGGAGTCAGTACTCCGAAGGAGGTAAACCGAACAGTATACGGTAAAATATAGGATATCGCTCGGCAATAATGGGGACACACGATCTCCAATCCATCTTATGGATGGCGAAGTGTACGCAAATGCAGACGATAGTTTCCTACAAGAGAGAAACGGTCAACAGATATCAATGATGACAGCAAGACATGATGATGTACTTTGGATACAATAATTATCACTGATCAGTAGTCGTTTTCTAGTAAGATATATCTCAATCACGTTTTGAGTGTTACTGTTCATGTGAACACCATCAAAAACGCATGACATTCAAACGACCCATAACCATGGGTTCAGCAGAATTAGACACGTAACGTCGGAGATCTTGCACGGTAAGATCATATGTTGTCGTCCGTATACAATATTTCACAACGCTTGCGAAACTTTTTTTGGCTGCGACGATGTGTGCTTATAGTAGTGATCTATTTACCGATCAGTAGCGTATTTATGGCACGGATAGGACTCCTCGGTATTGTCTAGGACCTAATAGAGTTTGGTCCGTCCAAGGTACTCTCATCGATTCTAATACCGTTGATGAACAGTACAGTACACATTGCACTATATTGTAGTGCTGACTGTTGAGATATAACAGAATGTGGTACAGTAATGCTCCCTAAGCTGGTCATTTCCAGGTTTTAATCTCTCGTCTTTCGATTTCCTTTTCTTAAAGCCTAGACTTGGTCGGTTGATGAATATGGGGCTAATCAGTTTTGTTTTCATATCCTGGAAGCCTGATCGATCTGGTAATGTGGAATTAAGGTCGGTCATGTCCTTAAAAGGGACAGCACGTCCTGTGTCGCTTGATTGTGCGAAACTAGTTTATTATATTTTTTTGTTACTCCGGAAATTGCTGAAGAGAAGTTAATCACCTAAAAGCACTATAATATATGTTTTATTTAATAATCCATATAGTTTCAGCACCAGAGTAAAAACCATCAATCAATCAGCATCATCAATCATGACGTCATAATAAGATGATATATGTGTTTTGGCTTTTAATTTTGTCACATCCATAAAACATTAGAACTTTCTTTCCATCCACAAGCACCTGTTAATAGATCTTTTCTATCAGCGTTTTCGACTGGCCTAATATTCACATGAAATCCACCGCTTAATATCGTTTAATCACGGGTTGGAAGGGTATTTTAAACATTAAAGTGCCGGTTAGTGAAAATATATTGTGTCAAACAGATACCAATATGGTATCTCATACTAACACACCGTACCCACAGATGATTCAAATGTCCTTAATGGGTTGATGGGATCATCATATCGGTTAAAACTAGCCCGTGACGAAATCACCAGATTTTGTGACAGAATTTTTAGTCTTCGCGATAAAAGAACTTTAAAAAATATAAATTTTCTCCGCAAAATTATTCATAGAATGAATTTTACAGTTTTAATTATAAAATTAAGAATCTGAACTGTTATATTGTCCAATAGAAAAAAGTATTAATATTTGAGCGTTCATGGACAATATGTTCAATGGTGTGTGCTTACACCGTGCTTATCATGTACCATGCAATACCGACTGTTGTAGTCTATACACTGATATTAACTGTAGAACTATTTATTGTTTCCACGTAGAATAATGTTTACCAGTTCGGCTCGAGAAATATAACCAAAATAGCCCCTACGAAACAAAGTCACGATGACTTTGCGTAATCTAGAAGAACTATTATTTGATGCCATAGGTAACAAATATGGTCCACCACAAAACAGCTTTCACGAACGCATGGAAAAGGTATTTGAACGAATGTTTCCTCTTATGGCAAGACTCTACATGTGATGTACAAACTGTCTATCATATTTTGCAAACGCTGCACCAATAATATCAAATTTACCATCGAAAGCAGCAGTAATAGTTGATTCTTTCTCCACATTCTGTTAACTATAGAGCCATCTGATTGTTAGCAGTTTTTCCTTTCTTCAAATTCCTGTCTTCACCTCTGACGCTTTTGTCGTAATTTCAATATATATCTTCTTCCAGCGAAGCTCGTTATTAATAATAGTTACGATGTCAACGAATTCCTTGACGTTCGTTGTCGATCCTAACATCATTTTCAAACGTTTGCCAATGATTTTAGGATCGGCATCGAAACGTCACCACAAATAAATCCTGACAGAAAGAATAATCTGCATGGTCTGGTCCATCTCAGAATTACTGTGTACAAAAAGTACACAAATGTCTGCCAAAAAATATTATGCTCACTGGTGTACCTTTAATACACACTTTTGCGAACGCCTTGTACATATCGATGTGTATTTTCGGCATAATTTGTTTCAAGAAGTACATAAATCTCTGTATATACGGTGTGTGATACTTTTTGTCCCACGTTTGTGTACTTTTTGTACACAGTATAGCTTTGAAAGAGAATATAACCTTGAACCGTTGTATGTACACGCTAAAATTTTCGAACCCCTGACGCGACTTTTCAAATTTTAACACTATATTGTTCTCTAAATTTCGAATTTGTACTTTAATACGGGTATTCAACATCGACCGCCATTGAAATTTGAGATCAGTGTGTGACCCGGCTTCAGTGTGCACATTTAGATTACGGCTAAATGAACGAAAATATTGCAATGTTTGATCACGGCTGTTCTCAGTTATTCAAGAACAACAAAAGAGTGTTCTAAAACTGTTACAATGGAAAACCTTTCTTATTGTTTTGGTTTTGTTCCGTTACAATTTGAACACCAGTGTTCACGTTTAAAATGCGACTAAATGGACAGATATGAACACTTATTTATTCGAGAACACCAAAAGAGTGTTCAAAATCTGTTACATTAGAACGCCTTTTTTTGTTTAGTATCTATATGATTACGTGATTGTTCCGCATAGAGATTTAATACTTACATTTAGCAGCAGGTGTGTCCTTGGCCACGTCTCCTCGTCTACCCTGAGTTAGAAAGCTATAGCACCTCTGGGCATTAAGGGGTAACAGACCTAGTCTCTTTCGAACCCCTCCTGCAACAACAAAAACGAATTGATTTATCATACCGGTAATAGTTCCACAATAGTGTTTGAGAAATATATAAATACATCACCAGCGGGACTCGAACCCACGACCTCGTCTCATGGTAGATAAGCTCCAACCATCTGCGTACACTTCGCCATCCATAAGATGGCTTGCGGATCGTGTGTCTCCATTATCGCGGAGCAATATCCGATACTTTACCGTATACTGTTCGGTCTTCATTCGGCGGAGAACAGACTCGACAAATCTGATAAATTACAAGCTTTTCATACCACTTCGGAAAAACATATATTGTCTGGGCTTACACAATATACAGATATGAATAACTTTCGTATCATCCAAGAGGTGTTGTAGCTCTGTAATTTTGAACAAGTAGGACAGCACATGACCCGAAAATGACGGGTTACGTTGAGGTTACGCCGGTAGAGTTTAGCTGATTGGCTGAAGGCATCACGTGATGTTGATTCTACGGGATTCCCCCTTACGGTTGCCGAAAGTAGGTTGAAAATGGATATTCACGCTCACAGGGTCTGTCTTACCGCGTACAGATGGCCCAGATGGTTACAGGTTGAAGCTCCGCTGACTGAGCTATGGCGACAGATCGCTTCAAGGGTGGTCATATTTTAGACCAGTAATAGGATATGCTTGAAACAAATACAGGCGATTCCATAACAGTTTACCGTTTATGGCTGATGTGATGTTTAAGAACACACCATGTTGCTCTGGCAAGTTTTTTGTGTGTCTGGAGTTGCAAACTTGCAAATTAACTTCAACTGTCATGCTGATCTCTGATTGGGTGATAGGCTTTGAAACAGCCACTCAGCCAATGAGAATCATAGAAACACACCAAATGAAATAAATATAGTATTAGAAGTTGGCAACTTCAGCTAGGAGGTGCAAAGTTACATGTGATGTTTTGATTCAGTCTAGGCATGTAATTTCTCGTCACTGAAAGATATCTTGGTAATCTTTATAAAATCCACTGTAAGAAGATATACACGACATAAGATGATCGCAGAAAGTTAATCCCATCAGGCAGGCCTGGGGGCCATTACGACCCCCTTACGAAACTTTCTTCCCTATCTCCGGAACGACAAAAAAATGAAAGTTCACTGTCCTCGACTTTTTAGTTTATCATCATATTTAGCCTATTTGCATAATTCTCCGGGTAGTGGATCATGGGTAAATTTAAGATGGCGGCCATGTGGGGTACCAGAAAAGTGATGTTTTTGTCATTTTTCTTTAAAATTCCTGCTTTTCTTCGAGAAAAATCGAGCAAAATCCATTTTCTTCACATCATTCTATTATTTATTAACTTATGCAGTTTTTGCAAAGAGAACGCATAAATAAAAATTAAAAAAAGAAAAAAGAAAAAAAAAAGACCGAAAAATCGACCCCAAAATGGCTCCCCCAGGTCTGGACAGGTCCCAAAAAGCCCAGGCCAGATATTGTTAAGGTGGGAGGAGATGGGTAACAAAGCAGGATAGTGACATACGGAAATGCTGTATTGGATCGAAAGCTTTATAAAAGAATCGTTAAACTATAATGGTATACGTGAGGTTATGAACACATGTATGTTATTTGGTTTCGCGCATTGATTATATTCAACCATCCCGATAAGTGTACTTCTGCCGTAGAGAGCAATATTCAGTGTATATATTGCCATGCATTTAATTCGTGCATGGCAAACAGAATGATAAAAGTTCTTCGAGATGACGTGAGGAACAAGATAAATATTATAAATCTGAACGTTATTATACATAAGTCAGCGGATATATTGTCTTTCCACTCTCTAAAAAAGTTGTGAAAATTCCTCCCACTCAAGCAGCTGAGTGAGTTCTTAACTTGATTGAGTTATCAACTAACCTTAGTGAGATTCGAGTGAATTTAACTAAAACGTGAGTGAATTTCACTCACAATTGTGTGAATTTCGACATCGTAAACTATCCCTTTCTGGACAGTAATATTCCAGTGGGACCTGCATATGGCGTATACATATCACGCCTAGTAGCATTTGCTAGATCCTGTGTTAAATGTGACGATTTTAATCAACGTCACAAAACACTGTTGCATAAATTTATAAAACAGGGCTACACCACCAAGCGCCTCCACTCAAAGTTTCTCAAATTTGGCGATACATATCGCATGCTGATAGCAAAATACGAGCGTAGCGTGCAAGATCTATGGCGTTACGTTTCGTAACTTGTGTCTAATTCCGCTTAACCCGGGGCTAGGGCCGTATGAACCCATGTACTTCAAGATCCTCATGGTACTCATATGAACAGTCACAATCAAAGCGTGACAGAGATACATCATTCTTTAGATGACGACTTTACAACGAATATTATGGATAAAGAATACTGATCAGCGATACGGATTTGATATTTTTGGAACATCATGATGTCTTGCCGGCATCATTGAAAACTGTTGACCGCTTCTCTCTTGCAGGAAACAAGTCTACGTTTATGTATACTATGATTGTCTTTTTGAATTTGGTGCTTATACTGTTATATGGAATATGGAATAGGTCTTTGGATTATGGACGCGGATATTCTCTAATGGACGACGGCTGAACTATGAATGACGGACCAGACGCTTGTTATTTCACTCAATTGAACGTGATGAATTCCCACTCTTACTTGATTGAAGTTTTTAGAGTGTAGCATCAGTGGGAATTATTCATAACCAAGTAACTCGTTTTTATTCAGTGGACCGTTACAGATAGCAGCGATATGCAAGAGGTGGGAAAAATTGACGACGTCTGGAGAATGAAAAGCAACCATATGGCTTTCCAGGAAAGCATCCCTCGACACCTAACATTCAGACCCGAGACTACGGTGGATTCTCGGACGTAGCCTTAGTATCTCAGCAGCGCTTTTATTGCAGCTGGAACTATGAAGTGTCCACACGGCCCCTAGCACCGGCTTAAGCGGAATTAGATACGCTAGCTCGGGAGCTGTGATGACAGATCAGCTCAAATAATGAACTCATCTGATGTTAATGGATGAACATCGTGATCGTCTGATGGAGTAAACGCCTTCACATGGGATAACATGGTAAATGCAAGAATAGCCAGAGAAACTAACCTGTAATGCCCGACGTCGTACGGCTTAAATTTCTCAACAAAACAATAAACCTACATATATTTGTCGAGTGACATGTACAGAGAGCGGGCCTCGGGGACTCATGTGACTGGCTGGATGATGCCTCAACTTCATCCTTAAGCCAATGAAAATACCGGATTCTATTTTGAAAATTTGAATTCACCAATCAAATGTTTATAAAACTAGAATATATCCCATGATGCACTGGAGTTTCTATGGTTTCAGAGCCCGGTTACGCTCATTTAATCCGGGGATGGACCGACGACCACATGCAGATTACATGAGCGTATATAGGTCCTAGTATTATATGTTTCATATATGGATTTTACAGATTGGCATTCCACTCCTACGCGTAATTAGGTGAAATCCAATACGCTTTGTATTAACGCGGCTAATAGTTTATGTCAACATTACTCTATATTAAACATGGATTATTGATCTCGGCCAATAATCCAGAAAGCGTTGTTGTCCGACATGGCTTGTTTTACTCGCATTGATAACTTCTCCGCCCTTTCGCCGTCGATCGATCCGTACGAACGTCCGTCTAAAGCTATATTTGGCCCATCGTTTAGCATTGACCGCCAAATGCATACTGCGTTAAAGTCCATTTTCCCATTAACACATCCCACGTCATGTTTCAAAGCGTATTTTCGTCACCAGACCTGGCATCATTCAACCTAGAAATGAGACCCTGGCTTTTACCATTTCTTCAACACTAACGTTGCATGGTCTATAGTTTTAACGAGCTATTCATTTTCAGCAATACATGTATAACATTCAGAAATAAATGCTTTCTAAAACGGTCTCATTTGTAGCAACTGAAGTCGTATTTTTGGAAACCGCTCCGACCAGAATCTAAATATAGCGAATAGCTGTCAATGATCCCGACTGACCAATTATTCAAATCGGCGATATATTCGTAGTTCATCCCTTTCAAGAGTTAATGATGTTAAAGGGGACGGACCAGTAACGTGCTGTTGTTGTAAATTTTTTCTTTGTCATCCTCAGTAAAGTTAGAATATCTTGAAGTAAACAACCCATAGTGACGTAAAACGCCATAAACCTGTTGTTCAGACAGTTTTCGTGCAATATTTATGCAAACCCGGTCAATATTTGGATAAACACATGCCTGAAAACATTTCCGAACGTTGTCAATTTTTGACGTAAAACCTCAGATGGGGAATACAGTGACATCAACGGTTTGAAATAATTTCTAGGGTATTAAGTGGACAACGGTTAGTTCTATTTATGGTCGCTCGTCATGTAATTTTACCTCAAAAGCAGTGTTTTTCAACGAATTTTGTGATTTAAGAATCATAAGACTACATATTAAACCGAATTGGCGTAATCCATTTTGCTTGAAACATTTCTTTCAAACCAATATTTTGTTTTCGGCACTTCAACCGTACCTCACTGGGACCCAATACTCGCTCTAACGTACTACATCCTTAGATTTTATCAACAAAATGTATTGTCATATGGTGTTTTGTCAAAATTTGTCGATGTATATATCAGCGATAAACTCTTCGTACCAAACAATATATAGAGAGGGGATAAATGGTCAAGATAATGCTTGTCAGAGCTGTGTGTCTCGATCGTACAGAACCTACAAATCAGAATTTTACTCGAAGTTCACATCCATTCGGAACTGACGAGTGGAAATCTATACTCCGATTGTACGATTCTGCCACCGGAGATCCACGAGCAGTTGCAAATGGTTCGGATCCTGAAAAATCAGCCTCGAAAAAAATGTTGTGATCAATTGCATAGAAATGTATTCAGTTTATCAAAATGTGGTCCGTGACTTTTTGGTTTTTGTTTCTTTACTGCATTAATATGCAGGATTGTCTTTTTTGTAGCATAACTGTGACACCTAAAACCAAAATTCTATTTTAAAACAATGTATAGAAAAGTTTAATGATTTGAAAGAACGATCTTTTCCGTCCGCTTGCTAGGTTTCCACCAATATAAGACTTGCTCTTCGCATACACAAATTCTCCAATAGAAAAGCAATGGAGTACAACCATCAGATCCGATATCCAGTTGTCAGCCGTTGTCCTAAACAATTTTCGCGTCTCTAAAATCGAAAGATCCACACGACACTATTAACACCAGCAATCACTCAATCTAGTTTCCTGCAAGAGCGAAGCGCTCAATAGTCATCCTTCATTATAATGTAGGTCTGTATATGTTCCGTACCATTCTTGCATGCACAATAACATTTTAAATCCGTTTAAAATAAAAGTCAGTGAACGGACAGCGTTCGAGTGAGGAACGCCACCTTCGTGGGATCTCGGTATATTTTTGACAAAGGCCTATTTTATGCGGAGAAATAGCTGGAGGACAAACTCTTTGAAATTCCGAGCGGAAACGACATGGGGGTGTCTCTTCATTCAAAACATATATGAATACGAACATGCGAATTCAAAACAAGCAGAGGGGACGAAACATACAACACATTGCCTGGCGTTTAATTCGTTAAAATATGGGCATAATCGGCAAGGTCATATGGTCACGAAGGCTGTTCGGAGAGCCTATCAATAAAACGACTGGTCTTCGTAACGAATTCGTCTTCTGTCATGGCTCGGCTTTGTCGGACGAACCATGACTGGGGATGATGACAATAGTTTGCAATGATGCCCTCGAGATAGCATGATGTTCCTGTCGTAAAATCCGTCCCATAACCAGTATATATTTCGACGGAGTCACACACGCTCGCTTTGGCTAGAAACTCTACCGTTTTGTGGGCTTTTCTTCTGCCTATGACGGAACAACCTGAATGCGGAGAGTTACGTAACCAATGACGCTACTTTATGTAATTGACTGACAACAGAAGATTTTAAACCAATGGAATTGAAATTTCTCCCGATCAAAACTCCTCATACCCAGTGTCCTTATTTAGTTTGTGATTAGGTTATATAGAAGCTCCGGATTTAAAAGATTATTAAATGGGAACCGGGTATTACACGTAAATCTGCCAGAACTACAGCTCGTGTCCAATGCACAGGGGTTCGTTACCGTTGTTAATTGGTTAATTGAGTTGGTTTCAGGGAGGTAGGAATTATTCCCTACCAGGACCCCCCCTGTAATCAACTTAATTAACCAATCAACAAAGGTAACGAGCCCCGGTGGTCCAATGTTGAGCGCTTCATTTTTACCATCATTGTTGAGAGTGAAACGCGTTGACAATGGCAGTTCCTTGTCCGTTGAGGAAGAAACAACACCGGATGGTAAATGAAAACAAATGGTTACACCTGCAAAATCTGCTCTGCCTGTTATTCATGCGCAATTAAATACTTCAAAGAATACTACTTATTATGCAGAATGAGCATTTTGCACATTCCCCATTCAAACTCCGACGTCCATCATATTTTAAAGATATTTCTTGTTTCAAATGAATTTTCGAGTCGTTTTCTGAAAGAAATATATACAAAAAAAAACCACATTCCTGGGCTGGAATTCTTTTAACACCAGTTCCATATAGTACGATACTAAATAAAAAAATCTGAAACTTTGGACTCACCTTCTAAATTGTCGCAGTCCCTGAACAAGTTGCCATACTGGACGAAAAGAACAATGGTGGTTTCTGCCGCTCGACTACCATTCTCCAGGAGATGTTGAGGCACGTTGGAAAGATTGTAGGTATAATATTTATGGACTAGAATTGGAGGCTGGTACATTGTCAGATTAAATATGTACTCAACGGCTGGATTATTCCGCCGCGTAGTCCTAGAATAGTGAATTTTTATATACGAGTTCGTATCTTTGGGCATGATGATTTGCGTCGCGTTCGACCTCCGCAACGTCGTGTTCAGGCGTTCCACATCGAAACCTCTATATTCCCAGTAATCCGTGGACATTGAGACGATAAGAAGAACGGTGACGTTACCGGCGAAGATCAAAGTGCTGTACTTGCATATACTGACCATCGGGAATTTCCAAGACGGTCAGCTCGCTGCATCCACAACTGCAACCAAACCCGCGATGGGTTTTCTATTAGGAGACCGATTTCCAATAAAATGCACGGGTGCGAGAGACGAGTTGTATTTGTTCGCTTTCACACTCGCCTTATCTGCGAATGATGGAAAAGTGTCTGCTGGCGGTATTAATAATGTATTTCCAATGTACAAGATTACAGGAGTGCCACTTATCGCGACTGTTCCAAAGAGGGCGTTGGGTTTCCTGACTTGGTTATCACGTTCGGATGATGACAGACAGCGCATGGAATCGGTCTTTTCACCCCGCCGAGTGCTCCTCCAAGGTGGGGATTCAAACTTCTCTACTTCCGTGGTAGGTGCCGATTGAATTGCCTGTGGTGAAATTCGCTCACAAATTCCTTGTCGGTCATTAATAACTGGTGCAGACACGGACACCATTTGGACCTTGCGGCTCTAGGCAAAAGCGAACTTGTCACCACTGTAAAAGAGCGAGTCCAAGACTGCTGAACTCGTCGCAGCTCGATTACTTCGTTTACATTTCCGATCTGACGGAATCTGTGATCAAGGCACGGTAACGAGATCCGATTTTGACCTTGCGGCAGCTACTTTGACGCTAATCCTGTGGAAACGGGCTATGTTGGCGATAACTGACCAATAAATAATTCATTCCTGGCTTTAACGCAGCAGCACGCTCTTTACTGTGTCCACGTCAAAACCGGTTGGTTCTGATAGAATACTATATATATACTCTCTCCATCAAAGACCGAATCCTCTTCCCTCGATGTACCAGTCTACGCCAAGAAAAAGTCTGGTTTCTCGGACAAATGAAGGATCAAACAGTCCAGACAACATTCATTTAAATTAAGCTATCAGCGGGTCCTCTTTGCTATAATTGAACACGGCAAAAATCCCGACCGTTTCTCCGGGGATTCCGACGCTGATGCATTTGAAGCTGTTCACGAGGCCCGTGCATATGATCAAATGCCCTTAATTTAGAATATCGACGGAACGAGAATTTCACGTTTACGGCACGTATAGAGGATGACCTATCCAAATGATTTTCCCCACAAACCTTCCTTGACAAATAAATATCGGCCAACAGCTGACGCCGTTTTTTTGTCCATCCAATTCATAACGGCAAAGTCCAGCTGTCACCGGAATAGACTGACAGTACGTTAAACTTATCGTATATACGCTGTGCCGATACCCTACATGGCCTAAGGGAATGGATGTCTATTTCTGTATATAAATCATGAGCTCATATCTACTGGTATGATTCGATACAAAAGGCATGCATATATGTTATCGACATGGCAGATATATGTAGGCGCGCAATTTAATTTTTACTTCCAGGTATTTAGAATGATTGTGGTCTCTGCATGTGCACAATCTACGGTATCGCGCTATTTTCCACAGGGGCGCGTTACAGTTGCTAATTTTTAATTATGTTGATTAGTGGGATCGTGGTCGTGACCCCCCCCAACAAAAATCAACATAATTATCGATTAACAACGGTAACAGGCCCCTGTGGTATATTCCTAAACAGAACTTACAGGCTCACAAATGACGAACGTGAATTGTTAACTTGTGATATAGGGGACGGAAATCATGTTAAAGAAATGCCCCTATTTACTGAAACAACAGGAAGAGGATAGATCAAGGACTGGTTTACCCGGGGTCAGGATAATGTGACTGAGTCGTCCTTGTATGACTGGAAATTTGTTCTAGTACCATCTGATTTTATTCGTACATCCGATTTGTGACAGTAAAATTTGCATCAACGGCCGAAAATTGTTTCAACATGCTATGTCATCGCTTTTGGCCGTCTGTTTCATGAACACCTGGGCTCGAGGGCAGCATCGAATACTACAACTGAGCGATCTAGGATTGTTTATGTACAGGGCATGATATCAAATATGTACGACTTGCTAAAATAATATGTTGTTACATTACGTTGGAAAGGAAGATTGAGGTGAAATTTGAATAGAAATAACCATGTTGTATTTTAGTATTTGGGAACATTAATGCTGATTTCACTGTCGTAAATATCCGTTTTCGACTTCGCTGCGCGTCGTCGGTAAAACTCAAATTACGACAGTAAAACCAGCATTAGCCTCGTTATCGTTCGCAAGTTCCTGCGAAGAAGGCTCTCATATGCAAATTGTCCGGTTGTGAGTGAGTCAGTCCATCCGAATCCTTTCTCCGGCAAAATAAGAAGAACCGTTGACATTAGAACCTTGATTTTTGGCATGAACCTACATTAGGGGACTGTTACCAGCATGTTCTGAGCTGACCTATTTTTGATGAAAATTTGACCTACTTAGGTTACCTATAAACCTCGAAATTGTCCTAATGCCTCCTAAGACCATGGAAATGCGCTTAATTAGGTCAATGGCAGTGTGACCTGATCTAATCGGGTCAAGGTCAATGTGGCCTACTTTCTGACACAATTTCTGACCTAATTAGATGACCTAGAAACCCAGAAATTGAGAAAAAAAAACATGTTTCAATGCCTCCTACGACCATGGAAATAGTCAGTCTTAGGTCAAGGTACACACTTAAATCATATCAAACCCTACTTCGTAGGTCCTGTGACGTTAGTCACACTCCCATGTATTAAAATACAACACAATTATTCCCTAATTTAATCACTGACTATTGCACTCAAGTGTATCCAGACTAGTGTTGGTGTTGGTTAACAGTCATAAACAAGAAATTGAAGTAACAAAGCGTATTTGACACCCCTTATTCTTGTGAAGAGACTTTTCAATTAACACTTTCCGCGCTCATCATAATCGATAAAGGCTGAATGGGCCAGCGCGAGGGTAATCAATCATCGGATGCTACATTGACGACAGGAGTTAAAACTCTGATGATACGAAAACGTGAGGGTCTCGATGAGTCGGGTATGAGAGAAGGCATCTTCACAAGTCCAGGTAAATCCTAAATCCTCGCATAGGGTTTTACCTGGACATTTTTGGTGATTCGAATGAGTTCTTGAGTCGATGCCTCTATTATAAAATCTCGTACATTTCATCCCCCACGCTTGTTTTGAATTAGCATGTCGGTATCCCCAGCCTGCGGTTTTTGCTTTGACTTCCGATGTCGATTTCCGCTTGACATCAAAGCAGTTTCGCCCGCTATGAAATTGAAACCTGTCACATATCATACCTCGCAGCCGATTGGCCTAATCAACCAGCTTAGCGCGTTCACTGATTGGGTTGATTCAGGGGAAATCCCTTCATCTATTTATATCCAGAACTCGTATGGGTAACTAACCAGGCCAGTGTATCGATCCCAATAGATCGATCGATAAACTGGCTCACGAGGATGAAGAGAAGGCGGTGTTGGGCTGATGGGGGAAGGGCAATTCATCATCGTTGTAGATGTTGATTCAGAAATGACATGTTATCTGCGACTAATTTAAAATAATGAGCTACTTCGTTGACCTTTTTATAAGGGCTAATTATCGTTGAGCAGGAAACAATAATTTTTTTTTACGCTCCAATCCAAGAGGGAGCTGAAATGTCACGTCTTATTTTGGTGGGAGCGCTCCGGAGCTATACACATAACGTGGTTTCGTGGATGAGCGAGCTGGAACCAGCGTGGGAATTGATCGGCGAAAATTTAGCAATTAGTCGCTTAAGACGATGCAATTCCACGATCGATTCCGTGTGCACAATCGTTCAAGACGTGCTGAATTGGTTTAACTACGGAATTATGACTTATTGTCATTTTTACGGTCGTGAGAATTGAAATATCAGCGGTGGAAATATCACGCTATATGACCGGGCTAATATTAAATCGATCAAGCGAACGTTATACTCCGCTGCGAAATATTTCATTGTCTATCATTAAGACAGCTACCCTGACAGGTATATTAGTAACGTGAGCGCTTCCGTATATCGAGAACGTCTGTTAATGTTCCTTAACAGATTGTTGCCAACATTGATTCTGCAACTTCTCCTATATTCTCAGTAATACTACGTCCGGAAATCAATGGATACTCGCGCTTTAACCTTGATCTAATATACCTATGCTATGCTATTACTATGCTATCCAGCAGAAATTCATCCATAATGAATCCACAATCGCAAGATAACAGTTCTGTAACATCGTCTATAGACATAAAAATAGACTAGGTT
>JAVTVY010050872.1:0-25019 GCA_036873755.1 Hanleya hanleyi
GGGCACTTTCCCCTCCCCCCTTGTTGTTTTTTTGCTCCTATCTCCGGAACGACAAAAAATTAAGAGCTGAAACTTCGTGACCTTTTAGATTGTCATATTGGGGTCATTTTGAGCCTATTTGCATGACTCGGGGGAGCAGAGGATCATGGGTAAATTCAAAATGGCAGCCATGCATGTGAGGTACCAGAAATGTGATGTTTTCGTCATATATCTTAAAAAAAAATTCCTTATCTGCATGGAAAAGTGGGTAAAATCTATTTTATTTCATATCAGACTATTATTTACGAATTTGTCATGCAGTTTTTGCGAAGAAAGTAAACGAGATATCCTGAAGGATCTTGGCGCCCACCATTGTCCGATAATTGTAAGCTAATGACTAGAGGATCTTTTTGTCCATTGTTACTAAGAACAAACGAATGATTTGTAAGTTTGTTTACAGAATTTTGAATCTTAGCGGAAAAGATCGAAAAAGGCCACTGAAAAACACCAAGATATAATCTAAGTTTCAGGAGTTTCAAGATTTCTAGAAACTGTACTTATGTCGGTTAGCAAAGTTAGTCTGAAAGTGAATGTACATGTACGGAGGATCCTTCGCCTTTGTTTTTTAGTATTTGTTTCATTTATTTTTTTGGACGTGTCATCATTGGGTACTGGAAGCGAAGACCAACCTCTTTGACACTTTGGCATGAGCTATGAAACATACATAAGATTTTATAATCAGGAACGAATGCTAATTCTGTTCTGTTTATTGGGCTATTTTGAGATATCTCTTTTAAAATACCATGCTCGAAAATAGTAAGATGGCTACAATACTTAATACTGAAGGGATCCGGTCTGCGAAGTAATGTTGAAACTTCGAAAGTGCCTGAATCCTGATTATCTCCCTTGGATCAAGATGGCTGCCTGGTGGCCATATTGGATTTTCGAATCGGACCAGAAAATGTATCTTGCACAACTAGACCCCAAGGGGAACCTGTGTACCAAATTTGAGAAAGATCCATGCAGTAGTTCCTGAGAAATTGCAATAACAAGGTTTCATAGGGAAATCCAAGATGGCTGCCTGGTGGTCATATTGGATTTTCGAATCGGCCCAAAAAAGGTATCTTGCACAACCAGACCCCAAGGGGAACCCGTGTACCAAATTTGAGAAAGATCCATGCAGTAGTTCCTGAGAAATCGTGATAAGGTTTCATGGGGAAATCCAAGATGGCTGCCTGGTGGCCATATTGGTTTTTCGAATCGAACCGAAAACGGTATCTTGCCCAACTAGATCCCAACGGGAACCTGTGTACCAAATGCGCAGTAATGCGCAGTGTACCTGCGCAGTAATGTTGAAACTTCGAAAGTGCCTGAATCCTGATTATCTCCCTTGGATCAAAACATGCAGTAGTCTACAGTTGTCGAGTTGTGACGTCGAGTCACAAGAGTGACATCCCTTCATGTAGCCGACCCGCCGGCAGACGAAAGGGTGGCGCAGTTCACTTGCTACTGCATGGACTAAAGAAAGCTGATTTAAAATTTGAAGAAATACAGTTTAATTCCGAATTATTTGAACTCCTTGATATGGAAGGTGAAGGTATGGATATTCTCTATAGTCAATATATAGAATATGCCCCACCGTTTGATCTGCCGAATCTTGTGATGCAACGTCACAACTCGAGAATACCGAATTATTTTGAAGCGTAACTTTGATTTTCGAATCGGACCAAAAAAGGTATCGTGCACTACTAGGCCCCATGTGGGACCTGTGTACCAAATTTCAGAAAGATCCACGAAATATTTCCTGAGAATTCACGGTAACAATGTTTCAAGGGGAAATTCAAGATGGCCGCCTTGTGGCCATATCGGATTTTCGATTCGGACCGAAAAAGGTATCTTGCACAACTAGACCATAAGGGGAACCTGTGTACCAAATTTGAGAAAGATCCATGCAGTACTTCCTGAGAAATTACGATAACAACTTTGCATGGGAAAATCCAAGATGGAATTTTCGAATCGGACCAGAAAAGGTATCTTGCACAATTGAACCTGTGTATCAAATTTGAGAAATATCCAGGCAGTACTTCCTGAGAAATCATGATAAAAAAATTTAATGGAAAAGTCTTAAGATGGCCGCCTGGTGACCATACTGGATTTTCGATTCGGACCGAAAAAGGCATCTTGCATATCGAGACCCTAAGGGGAATCTGTGTACCAAAATTGAGAAAGATCCATGCAGTAGTTCCTGAGAAATGACGATAAAGTTTCATGGGGAAATCCAAGATGGCTGCCTGGTGGCTATACTGGATTTTCAAAACATACCAGGAAAGGTATCTTGCACAACTAGATCCCAAGGGGAACCTGTGTACCAAATTTGAGAAAGATCCATGCAGTAGTTCCTGAGAAATCGCGATAAGGTTTCAAGGGAAAATCCAATATGGCTGCCTGGTGGCCATATTGGTTTTTCGAATCGGAACGAAAAGGTATCTTGCACAACTAGATCCCAACGGGAACCTGTGTACCAAATTTTAGAAAGATCCATGCAGTAGTTCCTGAGAAATCGCGATAACAAGGTTTCATGGAGAAATTCAAGATGGCTGCCTTATGGCCATATTGGATTTTCGATTCGGACCGAAAAGGTATCTTGCACAACTAGATCCCAAGGGGAACCTGTGTAGCAAATTTGAGCAAGATCCATACAGTACTTCCTGAGAAATGACGATAACAAAGTTTCATGGGGAAATCCAAGATGGCTGCCTGGTGGCCATATTGGATTTTCGAATCGGACCAGGAAAAGGTATCTTGCACAACTAGACCCCAAGGGGAACCTGTGTACCAAATTTGAGAAAGATCCATGCAGTAGTTCCTGAGAAATTGCAATAATAAGGTTTCATAGGGAAATCCAAGATGGCTGCCTGGTGGCCATACTGGATTTTCGAATCGGACCAAAAAAGGTATCTTACACAACTAGATCCCAAGGGGAACCTGTGTACCAAATTTGAGAAAGATCCATGCAGAAGTTCCTGAGAAATCGCGATAACAAGGTTCCATGGGGGAAATCCAAGATGGCTGCCTGGTGGCCATATTGGATTTTCGAATCGGACCAGAAAAGGTATCTTGCATAACTAGACCCCAAGGGGAACCTGTGTACTAAATTTGAGAAAGATCCATGCAGTAGTTCCTGAGAAATCGCGATAACAAGGTTTCATGGGGAAATGCAAGATGGCTGCCTGGTGGCCATATTGGAATTTCGAATCAGACGAAAAAAGGTATCTTGCACAACTAGATCCCAAGGGGAACCTGTGTACCAAATTTGAGAAAGATCCATGCAGTAGTTCCTGAGAAATTGCAATAACAAGGTTTCAAAGGGAAATCCAAGATGGCTGCCTGGTGGCCATACTGGATTTTCGAATCGGACCAAAAAAGGTATCTTACACAACTAGATCCCAAGGGGAACCTGTGTACCAAATTTGAGAAAGATCCATGCAGAAGTTCCTGAGAAATCGCGATAACAAGGTTTCATAGGGAAATCCAAGATGGCTGCCTGGTGGCCATATTGGATTTTCGAATCGGATCAAGAAAAGGTTTCTTGCACAACTAGACCCCAAGGGGAACCTGTGTACCAAATTTGAGAAAGATCCATGCAGTAGTTCCCGAGAAATCGCGATAACAAGGTTTCATGGGGAAACCCAAGATGGCTGCCTGGTGGCCATATTGGATTTTCGAATCGGACTAAAAAGATTTCTTGAACAACTAGACCCCACGGGGTACCTGTGTACTAAATTTGAGAAAGATCCATGCAGTAGTTCCTGAGAAATCGCGATAACAAGAAATTGTTTACGGACGGACGGACGACGGTCGGACGACGGACGACGGACCACGGACAAAAAGCGACGGGCTAAAAAAATTATAGTCACAAAGAAAGTCCATGCAGACCGAAATAAATAAAAAAATCGATGTGATAGAAGAAGCATCTTACTCTGATACATTTTACATTTTTTAGCAGTATTTTGATTCCGTTCTGACATTTACACGCTAATATTTTCATGTGACGAATAGATTATCATACTCATGATCATAGTCTTGGGTTCGTTCCATATGGATTCATGTTTCATATCATCCCAACTCATGGTTCGTCGAAGATATGGAGTATGGAGTAAACAGGTCTGTAACATGGAGATAGGTTTCAGGTGAGTTTTATCAGTCATGTGATACAAATCAGATAAATTACACTCATAATCTATATATGTATCAACGTCATGGTAATATTTCTGTATCGATAGGCCTACTCCTGGACTAACGGAAGTTAAAAATATCTGTATAGAAAAATCAATCTTATTAAAATCATATCCAAATATATTCGGAGAGAAATAGATCTTATGTTACTCATTGTCGAGAACTCAGAATAAACACGATCATTGTCGCTTTCAAAATTTTTATTTTCACAATATTACATGATTACTCAGACTCGGGCTCACTGGCTCGTTCTCTAACCCAGAAACTCTGGCTGTGATAGGTGAATAAAGGTAAGGGGGCGTGGCATTCCTATCACAGCCCAGATAGAGGGTGGGTTAAATTTTCGCGATAAACATTTATGTCGCAACAAGCGGCCTTTCAGCCGCTGACGAAAATAACGAAACGGGAGAGAAAAAATGTGCCAATTTGATACAGTTTGACTGACCTGAGCTTCTTTGTCCATGTACCATCTATCATGCTGACAAAATGTGATCAAATGTGTGAGAAAAAACCTCCATTGATTTTAACGTTTTCGCGCCTTTCCGACATCTTGTGAAAATATGACCTTCGCTATTTTTATGTCGTGACCTTTCTGATCACGTGAATAAACAGACGCCGCTATTGGTTTAAAACCCGCATGGATGACGTGAGTCAAAAGGTCACCCCCATTCTGCGCATGACCCTTTAAACTGTGGAGAAAGAAACACGACGGTTTTGTTGACAAAATCCGTGTTTGATGGGAGACTCCCTCTAATTAAAGGAGTCATTAGGTGGTTGTATAGTGCTGGAGATGCCAAATCATATTATTTATTCGATAAAATGCTTTTTGTGCCTCTGTCTCAATTCCCCACGCCATGTGCAGTTAAAGATCTTGTTTATTTATTTATTTATTATTTTTTTCCTTTTCGGTCTGTATTAGTGATTCGGGCTAAGGGGTCAGCACACCCCCCCCCCCCCCCCCAAAACAGACTCCTTAGCCGATGTTTTCGGGCTAGCTCGTTCTCATGTATGGAAGGTGTTTCCTAATTATTTATTGAAATTTCTTTACTTCCTGGAATGTATTCATCATCGCTACAAATTTTCTATCGTTTACGTCTTACGAGAAAAATTCTATAGTCTGTAGAGGTTACGATAAAAATTATGTCATATTGAACACATTTGTTTTTGAACACGATAAAATGGTTTAATGTGATCATGTTCATCGTCTGCAAATTAGGTAGTGTATCTTTGTGAATAAATTTTGTCTTATCTTATTTTTAAAAGTGGAGAGGGGTCCTATTCAAAGCTATACAAATGTCCAGCAGACAACTAAGCAACAAACGCTAAGCAATAACTCCTCCTTCAAATGGATTTTGCTTTAATTTTCCAACGAAACGATCACCCTGTCAACATAGGCCTAGCTATATAGCTCAGTGGTTGATGTAAATCTAGCTGCTTATGTCGGATGTCATATTTGAATTTTGGGTGTTTCAAAATGATCATATATCATTTCCGTTAAAATATGTCTAAATGGATAAACTCAGTTAAACCTGTGACGGAATTATTGTGGCACATTTCCAAGCGAGGTATTTCCTCTGTTTTGAAATCTTAAAATTTTGAATGACAATACCCTATATGGCATTGCCACTCTATTCCTAACTGAAAGCCGACAGAAAACTGACAAACTTTGAAAATGCGAAAAATACATGAATTTATTATGTGAAGGACCCTAAAACGGACAGTTTCTCATGCCGATACGCATCATCGGGTGCCTCTTCATGATTATCGTACCATTAAAAAACAAATGTATGGTGCCCTTAGACATAAGCAAAGATTTACTATTCCGTGATTCATCTATGTTTCGAAAACATCATTTCTAAAGATTACCGATAACTTTTAAAACCCGTCTATAAACACAGTTTAATCTCTCTGTCTTGAAAGGATATTTTCGTCTAGTTGGCAGTGTTTATATACCGGTACATGTACGTAGCGTTATCATACACTATTATAATGAGGGTTAAAACACTAAAACATGAATTGCACTGTGACGGAATAACAGTTTGGAAGGTATACTTAAAACTTTGAAGTTCTCGTTACCGATATTGAAAACGTCTTCTGTCCACGCACACTTTATACGTCTTATAGCTTTATTACTGCTATCAAGTTTCAAATGAATTATAATATCCTCCGTAATATTGCAGATGTTTCGTTATAGAATCTTTGGAAATGTCCGTGACGGAATCACAGTGAAAGTCATCTAGAATTTCTTGTCTAATATTTGTTGCTCCCTATTTTCTTTTCTGGGTAATTAGTGTATATTATTTATACCAACGAATAGGCCTATACCGTACCGGAAAATAGATCAATGTAGCATGTTTAAGGATATCTACAATAACAAGCAGCCAGAGGATGCTAGGTCCCCCGCCAAAATGGCAGCAATATTTATAAGCGCTGTCGGTTTCAGAAGATATTCATGAGGATGGCAACAGCTACTTCACAGGCGTAAGAAGCAGAGGGGTCTTTCCACCTTCCCAGGTTTTGAGATCAACTTCGAATGGCTGACTGAATGTTGATTGCTACTGTAATATATTTTCTTTACCATGTAGCATGAAAATTATGTAACCGAAATGCAACCCCAAGAGACAACTCATGGCATATTATCTGCAAACTAAATTTGAAAAGAATATGAAGGCATCCTCAACCTATTGCCCAGAAACCAAATTTAGACTTTGCCACAAGGAGTCACCACCTGTAGGTGCAAGCAGGCAAAACACAATCCCAAATGACATCTCATGTCATGGTCGGCATATGAACTTTGAGACTCTGAAGGGGTCCTCAAGTTATTGCCGGTACTAGATGCCCACCGGTGTTCATGTTATTTAGGGCGGGTCACATATGAATACAAAATTTGAGAATAATCTGATGAGCAGTTGCCAAATTATTGCCCGGAAACAAATTTTTCCACCAGGAGACGCCACCTGTAGGCAGAAGCGGGAAAAATACAATCCCAAGGAACATGGTATCGTGGGGACATCTGCATACCAAATTTGAGAAGAATCTGATGAGGGTCCTCAAGTTATTGTCCAGAAACCAAATTTAGATTTTGACACCAGGTGACGCCACCTCTAGGCGCAAGTCAGTGAAATGCATTATCAAGCGACATCTTATGTCACGGTACATTCATACAAAATTTGAGAAGAATCCGATGGTCAGTTCTCAAGTTATTACCCGGAAACGAATTTGTGATGTTGCCACCAGGTGGCGCCACCTGTGAGTGCAAGTGAGCGAAAGGCAATCCCATGAACAGCTCCTGGCATGGTAAATGCATGCCAAATTTTGAGAAGAATCCGATGAGCCGCAACGTTTCTCATGTTACCCAGAAAGGTACATATGTAGGATATTTCAAAGAAATTCGACCAAGTGTTTCTAAGTTATCACTTGCAGCATGGGATAATGGAATGAACTCTAGTGGCGCCACCTCCGGGTGGATTTTGCTGAAACGCATCACCAACGGTGTTTTGTCGCAGGGAATGCATTTACCAAATTTCTAAGAAATCCGACAAATTGTTCGAAAGTTATCGCTCGCGAAGGATTTGAACAAACATGAACGGACATGCATTAAAGATTGGAACAAGACCCAGTGGCGCCACCTACAGGCGGGTCTTGCTGAAACGTAATACCAGCGACGTCTTGTCGCAAAGAATGCAGATGCCAAATTTCGGAGGAATCCGACAAAGCATTTAGGAGTTATCGCTTACGCAGTATTTGCACGGACATGCACTAAATATTGGAACAAGACCCAGTGGCGCCACCTACAAGCGGATCTTGCTGAAACGTAATACTAACAGACGTCTTGTCGCAAAGAATGCAGATGCCAAATTTCGGAGGAATCCGACAAAGCAGTTAGGAGTTATCGCTTATGAAGCATTTGCACGGACATCCACTAAAGATTGGAACAAGACCCAGTGGCGCCACCTACAGGCGGATCTTGTTGAAACGTAACACCAACAGACGTCTTGTCGCAAAGAATGCAGATGCCAAATTTCGGAGGAATCCGACAAAGCATTTAGGAGTTATCGCTTACGAAGTATTTGCACGGACATGCACTGACATGCACTAAAGATTGGAACAAGACCCAGTGGCGCCACCTACAGGCAGATCTTGCTGAAACGTAATACCAAGAGACGTCTTGTCGCAAAGAATGCAGATGCCAAATTTCGAAGGAATCCGACAAAGCATTTAGAAGTTATTGCTTACGAAGTATTTGCACGGACATGTCCGTGCATGCACGGACACATAGAAGCAAGACCCCAGTGGCGCCACCTACAGCCGGATCTTGCTGAAACGTAATACCAAGAGATGTCTTGTCGCAAAGAATGCAGATGCCAAATTTCGGAGGAATCCGACAAAGCATTTAGAAGTTATTGCTTACGAAGTATTTGCACGGACATGTCCGTGCATGCACGGACACATAGAAGCAAGAACCATTTTAAAGTCCCCGGCCGCGTTGCGGCGAAGGACAAAAACCGAGGGAAAGTGTATTTCTCTAAACTGTTCTCGTTACATATATACATGCAGTGGGAGTGTTGTCACAAGAATACGCGTTCAGGCCAGACCAGAAAAATATCTGGCTCACAGTTACAGTAGGTAAGCGAAGGGGTGAATTTGAGGTCAACAATGAGGGAGTATAATGCCCATGTTAAGTTTTCTTATGAGCAGGGGCGTCGTTAGGGGGGGGTCGTCCGGTGCGAACGACCCCCCCTTGGCCGCACCAAAAAAAAAACAGAAGAAAAAGCAAAAGAAAAAACAAAAAAACAAAAAACAAAAACAGAGAAAACAAAAATAAAACATAAAATTAAAAAAACATAAAAATTACAGATAGAGTGCCAAGACGTGTAGTGGTGTGTAAAAGGCCCGTTTGTTTGTGTCAAACCAGGGAGTCAAATGGAGTCCGGCATATTCTTCAATATCGATGCGGGTTTATGCGAAACAAATGTGAAAATAGAACCATAAATCTATATACATTGTGTTCAGATTTGTTTCCGAGAAAACGGGTAAAACGCATCTCCGGCAACCGGAGACCCTGGAGCTTCCGGGGCCTAAGCGGCCCCTGGACCCTCGCCTGTCAGGCTGTGACGATTGTTCATTTTAGCTTTGTGTAAATGAATCGCTATCATATTGGTTCTAATGTTCCATCATGTAAAGGTCATCGGTTTTTTAGGTGTTCTTTTTATGTGATAAATATAACTAAACACTCAAATGGATTCAGGCATGAAGTATGATTTTTTCAATATCGATGAGTGCTTATAAATGCGAAACATACGTGAAAATAGAACCATAAATCTGCATACATTACGTTCGAATTTATTTCTGGGAAAACTCTTAGAACTTGTCTCTGGAGATCTGGAACTTCGGAGCTTCCGGGGCCTAAACGTCTCGTGGACCCTCGCCTGTTGGGCTGTGAGGATTTCCTTGTTTTATCCTTGTGTGAATGAATCGTATCTGTAGGCATATTCGTTTCCCTCCCAAGAACTATAAGTCATCGTTTTGTATGTTTTAAATATAACTAGAACGTCAAATGGATGAAGGCAGGAGGTGCGATGTTTTCAATATCGATGCATGCTTATAATTGCGAAAAAAAATTCGTGAAAATAGAATCATAAATGTGCATGCAGTATGATCAGTTTTATTTCCGGAAAAACGTTCAGAACGCATCTCCGGCTATCTAGGACCCCGGAGCTTCCGGGGCCTAGGCGGCCCCTGGACTCCCCGCCTGTTGGGCTGTGATAGTGGTCCCCAACTTTCAATTACGTTCCGACGCCACTGGGTTAGCCTACGAGGTATATAGGCCCAAAGCGTTATTATTGTGTTTTCAAGATAAGAGAATAAAATATAATACTGATATTTGACAAATGACGTGTTAGTTTAATTGTTGGAAATCGCTCAGAATGCATCTCAGACCATCTAAGGTCTCAGAGCTGTATAATATAACCCTAAATCTGCATACATTATGTTCAGATTTAATTCCGGGAAAACGCTTAGAACGGATCTCCGGCGATCTAGGACCCCGGAGCTTCCGGGGCCTAGGCGGCCCCTGGACCCTCGCCTAAAGTGCTATGATAATCGACCCCCCTTTGAAAAATCCTAGCGACGCGCATGATGAGAGTGTGGCTTTCAGACAGAATCTCCTGCGTTCCTGGAAAACAGTTCCAAACAAAGGAAGCAAATGCAGCCAGATTGGTCACTAAAATCAGATGGGCAGCCGAGGGCGCCAATGGACTAGTGAAAAGATGAGATCTGCGCTCTCATTACCGGTAGATGTATTGATGTGTTCTCGGTCTTTTATTTTGGTATCTACGTCAAACTTAGCAACCGGGCGTGTATAGAATACGTATTAGGGACATATTCTACGTCAACATCGATTTGCTACATTGCAATTACGTATCGCGTTAAAAGAAATTACTTTTGAAACAGGAATATCGTGCTTTCCAGTGTGATTTCACATATTCACACATTATTTAACTACAAGAGGATTGAGAATTAATGTAAGATACGTTGAGGAATAATTAATCGTTATTATTATTTGAAAATGGGAGGCAGAAAATGGAAATAGACATTTCTGTATGACTGGTCTACAAACGTTACTGTCGAGGAAACCTGTTTATTCAAAAATAGAATGTACCAAAATAGCACAAAGTCGGCCGTGTATTTTACGCCATAAAGGGCAGTTGTCCCGGCCAGGACAAAAGATATACACAGCCGAGTGTCCGAGGGAGTTATTATTGAGTAACCCTCACACATCCTTTCGTCTACAAATCAGAGGTGAACCAATCAGAACATACCCACCGACTGTGTGTAGGGTGAATTATTCACTCAGTAGTTACGTCATTCCTGCAATTATGGCGGTATGTGAGACCAGATAAATATGACAGCCAATCAATGGTCCACTCATACAGCCCATTTCGAAATTCAAATACATTTGAGGTCAATGACGTTTCGCGTAAATTTATCAATTCGTTTGAACACAGCCGGTGGGCCGATATCTCAAGGTTAATTCGAAGTTTGAACGACTGAAGTCGACTTGTATGCAGATGCCGGAGACCTGCTAGGCATAGTTCGTATTTCAACGACCCGATGTCTGTCATGGAATAGAGCCGCCCGTACACAGTTATTGATACGAAAATACACGCAATGCAAATAAAAGTAAGACTTTGAAGTCATCGTCTAGCCCGAGGAACAACTCCATCTCTTATCGTGCAAGAAGTCTTCTTCTTCCACTTCTTCCTATTCTCCTTCTTGTTGTTCTACCTCTTCTTCTTTTTGTCTTGTGAACATAGTTTGCCTTTGTTTATATTAATTGTTTTGTCATTTCGAATGTCTTAAAATCATAGTGTATGCTAACTCCTACTCGTGTTATGGATCTTGACTCACAGCTGCCCAGCAGAGAGTTCGATCATCTTTCCTCGCCAATTTGACGCACAACCAGTTTTCAATATTGGGCCCAATATTCGGGTACATATACGTATGACCCCAATAAACATGAATGAAGTTTGGTCTTACTTATTGCTATTAGAAGATATGCCAACTCACAGTCCATGAATCTCGGCAGATGTGCAGAAAAAAAAATTGAGCCAAACTGTACCGTAACCCACAAAGCCCATTTGAAGCAACGCGTCCCTTGATTGCATCTTGCAGTAACCTCGTAGCTAAAGGGACCGAGGTTCATGTCTAAGCCATGATACAGTCAAAAGGCTTCAAAAGTTTGATTATTAATTATGTCGAGGAAATCCATCCGAAATATAATTGTCCCCAATCTCAGAAGCATTTAAATGTGAAGTACATTTGTTACCGGTAAATACACAGTTTGATTATTAATTATGTTGAGAAAATCCATCCGAAATATAGTTGTTCCCAATCCCAGAAGCATTTAAATTTATGAAATACTTTTGTTACCGGTAAATACACAGCTCGGGGAGGGTACCCGAAATATGTTTGCGTTCAGAGTAGCGTCCCTTTATTCATTCTCCAGCAAAGCGGTGTTTTCTGAAAATGGCGTGGATGAAAGTTATCGCGATCAGCATTGGGGCAGTTGGGCTGTATTTATGGCGCCGTTTCGTTGCAGGTAAAATGTGCACGTGTGAGGCGTTAATGAAACGAAAGACTATCATCATCACTGGTGCCAATACGGGACTGGGAAAGGCTCTCGTTTGTGAATTCGCCAAAAGACACGCTAGAGTAATCATGGCCTGCCGGGACCACTCAAAAGCCCTTGCGGCAGTGTACGATATACGAAAAGTGACCGATGATGGAGAGTTGATACCGAAACAGTTGGACTTGGCTTCTCTTCAATCCGTTCGGAAATTCGCCGAAGAAATAAATCAAGAAGAGATTCGAGTGGATGTTTTAGTGAACAATGCCGGAGTTTTCCAGTGTCCTTACACCAAAACTGAAGATGGTTTTGAAATGCAAATGGGAGTAAATCATTTCGGTCACTTTCTATTAACCAAACTTTTGCTGGACTTAATCAAGCGCTCGGCCCCCAGTCGCATTGTCCTTGTCTCTTCGACGCTAATGAAAAATGGAAGAATCGATTTCTCGGACATAAACAATGAAAAGTCATATGACAAGAAGAAAGCTTATTACGACAGTAAATTAGCGAATGCTCTCTTTTGCAGAGAGCTCGCGCATCGTTTACAAGGGTCCGGAGTCAGTGTACACTGCGTGAGCCCAGGGATGGTCCACACCGATTTAGGTCGACACCGCATTTCTCCGATTATGGGAATTATTTGGGGGCCATTTGCTCGACTGTTGATCAAAACTCCTTTCCAAGGATGTCAGACTATTTTACATTGTTCCATAGCCGAAGAACTGGAAGGCGTATCTGGACGATTTTATAGAAACTGCCAGGAAAGCGCCTGGTGCGATGTTGCGTGCGACCAGCCCCTGGCTAAGAAGTTGTGGGAAATCAGTGAACGACTGACGACCGTGAAAAGTTACTGACAAGAAGTGAAATTTACCATCTAGGCCTAGATATGGATTTTTTTTTACTATGAAACAACTGGTTCATGCACAAAGTGGCTTCCTTTTATATGCATTTGAGATAAAAATATTCAGAATACCGCTCCCTCCTTGCCTTATTTCCTCGCAGCCCCGAATGTTTATTTATTTGTATTTTCTGTTAAAGAAGTTCTTTGGAACATCACCCTTATATGAGCCTACAACCAAGGAATTCCGATCAGCAAGATGACCAATTGGCCATTGTCCTGATTCACCATCCTACTATTATTTCATGTAGCCCTGTTATCTTCATCTCTCTGCCAGTATTGATAAATAGTTATGCTAGATCATGACGTTTATAGTTTTGAATATATGACGGAGTCGCTGAGCTGTGTGAACAATGAAAAGAGTGAAAAACCTGGTCCACACGACCAATTTTTCCTGAACAATTTTACAATGTTCGACGTGAACTGACCCGCGTGTGTATTGCAAATACTGCAAAATTTTATCTGGCCCAAAAAATAACACCTGTCACAACAAGAAATAATTGTTCATGTGTATGGCAAGCCGTTTTGGTATTTATTCATTTATTTTTGATATCAAAAAAAGAATTTTTGATATCCAAAATAGTATTTTTGATATCCAAAATAGTATTTTTGATATCAAAAATTCTTTTTTTGATATCAAAAATAAAAGTTTATTTTTGATATCGAAAATACTATTTTGGATATCAAAAATTCTTTTTTTGATATCAAAAATACTATTTTGGATATCAAAAAAAGAATTTTTGATATCAAAAATAAACCGTTTATTTTTGATATCCAAAATAGTATTTTTGATATCAAAAATTCATTTTTTGATATCAAAAATAAACCGTTTATTTTGATATCAAAAATAGAGGACCACTTACACCAAACAGGGCCGTAGCCAGGATTTACTGAGGGGTGGTTCGCCTTCACTCCAAAAGGGCACATCATGGGGTTCGCTGTATGGGAAAAGGGGTAAATAGGGGGTTCGCTTCAGTGTTTGAAAAGGGCATTTATATGAGAAAAGTATATAATATTTCCAAAGGGGGGGGGGGGGGTTCGCCCGAACCCATAAACCCCCCTTGGCTACGGGCCTGCCAAAACGGAAATAATCTCTCATCTTTGGCTTCATCTCAAAAAGTGCTACCATACAAAATAACTCATAAAAATCATAATGCGAATTACACAAATTCAATCGAAATTTTCCCCTTGTTTATTGATTGATACAATTTCACTCCTCAGTCCCGACACCCGTCGTTTGGCGCCAAAGAAAAATGGAGAAAATGGCTGATTCGGGTAACCCAGCTCAGGCTAACGCTGTTGTTAGAAATGTTGTGCAAAATGAATTGTCATCTGTACAGGAAGCGAGAGAATCAACAATTATCCGATTAAATACCAAAACGGCGCACATTTATTTTTGATATCAAAAATTCTTTTGTTGATATCAAAAATAAAGGAAGAAATACCAAAACGGCTTGCCATATGGCACGCCGTTTTGGTATTTATTCATTTATTTTTGATATCAAAAAAAGAATTTTTGATATCCAAAATAGTATTTTTGATATCAAAAATAAACTTTTATTTTTGATATCAAAAAAAGAATTTTTGATATCAAAAATAGTATTTTGGATATCAAAAATAGTATTTTTGATATCAAAAAAAGAATTTTTGATATCAAAAATAAACGGTTTATTTTTGATATCAAAAATTCTTTTTTTGATATCAAAAATACTATTTTTGATATCAACAATTCTATTTTTGATATCAAAAATTCTTTTTTTGATATCAAAAATAGAATTGTTGATATCAAAAATAGTATTTTTGATATCAACAATTATCCGATTAAATACCAAAACGGCGCACATTTATTTTTGATATCAAAAAAAGAATTTTTGATATCAAAAATAAAGGAATAAATACCAAAACGGCTTGTCATACATGTGTGCGTCGTCATATAAAAGAATTCAGGAAGTCTAAGAACAGAGCTGTGCAAGCGCAATTCTTAGTTGATCTCTCCTCTGCTCCAGGTGCTGCGCACTGTTTGAAAAGTGAGGTGGTAAAGAGTCGAATCGATACTGTTAGACGGGCAACAGCATCGAGAGCTCCTGTGGAACGGCAAATCTGCGGATTACAACTGGTACAAGAAACTACTAAATACCATGATTTAGTTTTTTAGATTGTCCCTAATTTTCATTGTAACATGATAGATGTGAAAAGTAGTTATGGATTGTGAGAGGCAACGATATCATTCTATACTCGAGTATAAACGGGTTTGACGGAGTGATGTCCGCAACATAACTTGTTACTCGTACACACGATTTTAGAAGCTGAACAACGGGCGAATTTGTAGAAAATTGTCTGTCGTTCACACGGATACATGAAACATGGACTGTCAAATGCAGGTATGTGTGAACATGATTTGAGCAGTACTGATTAAAATGGCAGAAACTTTACATTTATCATCCCATGTCGTTCGTAAATTATTGCTGTGTGCTGTTCACATGCGAAAACGCCTTTGCATGTGACGGTGAATAAAGCTAACTTTGTTTTAATCCCAAAACATGCAAAACGATACTATGTCTTGAAGAATACACACTGAAACTTCAGCATTTGAAAAATCCCAGAACTGCTGAAAAATGAATTTACGGTTGATAAAAAAATTCTCTTGTAGCGATAAACCACACTTAGATTGCCATACAAGATATTAGGAAGTTTGATCATTTGAAACTATCGAGTTTGATTTTGGTTTGAGGTGTCCTATTCTGCGATAAAGCGTGTTTGTAAAATCGGCGAGAGCTGTTGATCACTCTCCTGGATTGTTTGCGTGAGTGATCAAAGAGCGATCAAAAGCTCTACTCTCAAGAAAATTTAAGAGATTGATCGAGGGCGAGAGTGATAACTCTCTCTAAAACTGAGAGACTGATAGAGTAGAAGACGAAATCCACTTTGTTTGATACGGAGAGATTTTTACTAACTTCCATCTTAGCTTGCTATAAGGGCATTTCACGTTTCACTCAACACTATCCTTAGCTCATTGACTTCATTCTCCGTGTATTACGCCCGATGTCATCTTCCCCAAGCATCAAGTCGCATGTCCGCTCCATTTAAACGAGCCAATGAAATTGTCCGTATTCAAATACTTTGACCTGGAAATCTCAGACACGAGACATGTCAATTTCACTTAAATGCTCGACATGATCGAGGCGCAAGACTCTGGGAGACCAAACCGAAGTTGTGCGAATTAGCTATTTTATTTCTCACTCTAATGGATCATGCTTCTGTGTTTTTCTTAAGAAAAATCATATCACAAACGGCCTAACATATTTGTAAAACATAATATTGGCGACAGTTCACAGGAAAATGATATGCTTTTTATTTTGTGATGGGGGTACTCCGAGGCCCACCAAGAGATCATTTCAATCGATCGCTTTCTGGAGGTGCGTCTTCGTTTTATGAATGTGATTGCGCCGATGTCGGAGCTTACGGGACCAATCGGATGTGATCATTTGGGAAACGCCCTAATACACTCAGATATCGCCCGTTACCGCATGGCTACGAGCAGAAGTTTCTACGTATGATTGTGCCATGCGTTCGGATGATGACTTAACTTCTCGATAGTGCATAACATCACAGATCATCTGCTTTCCTGGTGTAATACAAGAATTGGACGACCCTGATATGTTCATGTCCTTCATTGTTCTTGTTTTGTTTTCTGTCTCACACAGGGTGCTTGGTACAACAAACAAGCTTCATTATGTTACGTCATCAGTAGTAGAGAAAGCATATTTAATGTCCAGTTGCCCCCTTAGTGGTAGAGAAAGCGGAAAACCAGTATACTTGCCCTTTGACCTTTGTCGACGGGTCATGCAGGGTGGTGGGCGTCGGTCGCGTGAATGGCTGAGTAGAGGCAAAACTGGGAAAAGTTAGTAAACTGGGTCCAGAAGGGTCCCACGTGACCTCGGCATGTAGACGACGATGGGGGAGATTTGGGTGGGAAATAACGTAACGATGCGCAAGCGCAGTCCAAAAGTAATGAAAAGAGGACTTTTGAGTTGACGTTTTGGGGTAGAGATGGACCATCCGTGGTCCAAATGGGAGGTGTGGAATGTCATCTTGAAGCACTCGCAGGGGGGAGTCAGTTTGTAGTAGAAATACTGCCAATCTGCGTCGTGGAGTAGTAGAAAAGGGACATTTGAGTGGACGTTTTGGGGTAGAGATGGACTACCCGTGGTCTGAATGGGTCGTGTGGGGTGTCGTATTGAAGCGGGAGTGTCGGGCTGGTGTGGTTTTTGGTGGAAGTGCCGTCAATTTGCGCATATGCTGTCGGGGTAGTAGTGGAAATAGGGCGTATGAGTGACAGTTTTGGGGTAGAGGTGGACCATCTGTGGTCCAAATGAACCGTTTGGAAACGGGGTGATACGCGCATGCGCACTGGTGGAGTAGTAGAGTAACGGCAGTGGGTGTACGTTTTGGCAGATGGGAGTCATGTTCCATCTGGCTACATGGTAGTGTGTGCATTAGGTGAGCTGGTAGTGGGGTGTGGGGTGGCAGATGTGGTGCATATGTGTGTATTTGGGAGATGTGGGCCAGTTCGGTCTGACTACCTGGTAGTATATGTGTGTTGTGGAGGTGTATGGAGGTGTGATGGTGGTGGTATTGAAGGTTAACGCCCGTCGTTACGTTTTAACATCCTACCTCCACTAGAATTCTCTTCGTTTTCCACTCCAGCAATCAGTCATCAATACACAGCACATCCACGCTGGGGAGCCGCTTTAGGTGTGTTTACAATTCAAGTATAGTGGATATGGTATGGTTTGATGCAGCTGCATCGTCGGTTGTTCTTATCCAATCAGAAGCCGCCATTTGGTGTTGCGTCTGTCCGTTAGACGTATTCTCCGGCTGCGCTTGTCCGATCGAACATTTGATGCTGTGTCAATCTGCGGCCATGTTCCGTTTGCCATAAGCATCTTCGTTCAGGATACTGTAGTGGCAACATGTCCTGGACCAGCAGTTTGCGCATTTTAATCACATTTTGCAGGGCCTCTGTGGGTGGCAGCCCCATATCCTCTTCCAAGTGAAGATTGGTCTTCATGATTGACCTATGTGTGGTGTTGCTTTTCATTTCAAGCGACAGCAGGCTATGCTCTTGATAGATCGCTATGACTGTTGGTGTGATGGTGGGCGCTTGCTAGTGTACGTCACCTCAGCATGGATATTAATAGCCTCATTCACAATACGATCCCAAAATGTGGGTTCTTCCTCACTGTGGCTTCCCTGGGATATAGTCTGAATGTCGGAGGTCAAGCTGTCCGTATCAAAAGCAGTCGTCGGACTCTCAGCAGTCTTAATGTCAGTATCGGCCTCGGTGGGCTCCTCAGAAATGGAAAGTTCTATTTAGAAAGTTTTCTGGTGTTACATCAGATCATATTGTCTGGTGATTGTGCGTTCGCACTCATAACCCATGTTGACGGTTGAACACCGACTGTGCTCATCTTTGAGATACGCTTGATTTTATGGACAGTAACGCCCGCCAACGTCTAGCTTAACGTTTCAACACCCTGAAGTAGCTCGGAAGCTCTGCTGGGTCTAGATTGTCTAGATGGGCCGAGGGCAGCTTTGCTGTAGAGACGTCAAGTTTTCCCACCTCTTGCATATCACTCCAATTTATTACCTGTATATGATATGATTCTGCTGGTCGACTGTTAGTCCTCGAGGCCCGCCCTTTGTACATGTCATACGACAAATATATGTAGGTTTATTGTTTTGGTGGTAAATTCAAGTCGTATGTCGTCGGGCATTGCAGGTTACTTTTTCTGGGTATTCTTACATTTACCAGATTTACCCCATGTTGAGGTGTTTACTCCAGCAGACGTCCTTGATGCTCATCCGTTAACATTAGAGGAGTTATTTGTTTGAGCTGATCTGTCATCACAGCTCTCGAGCTAGCGTATATAATTCCGCTTAAGCCGGTGCTAGAGGCCGTGTGTTCTGAAGAAAAATTCGACTTCCGAACATGCAGATTTGCGCTCTGTCGATGGCATTGGTGAACAACGCGAAGTATTGGCAGTTTCAATGCAAGATCTCTGGACGCCTTCCCTTGAGAAAAGAGATTCTGGATCAAATAGATGACGGACAGATTCCGATGATGGGATCCTTTGCTGAAGAAGTCGACAAAGTTTGATTTGTCCTTGGTCGCACATATTAGATCATCTCATATCACCACGTGTTGATCGTACCCCTTCTTCGTGCATACGCTGAACTCCGTTCAAATACGATTTCTGTGTATGAAAAATAAATGTCTATGTAGATTAAATGGGGTAGAAAATGACGTCGAACACGCCTGGTATACGTAAACCATGGCTCTCGTCTCCACGGACACCCGTTGTATGATGTCACAGCTGTAAGTCATGTTTATATATAAAAGCTCGGAAGTCGGAGATGAAATAAGAGCTCGGAGCTATGGGATGGAACAGTTAAGAAGTCGGAGCTCCGCCGAAACTGCCCTCTTTATATACTACTGGTGACGTCACAGATGACATTACTTTCGGACAAAATCGCCACTCCAGTTTGATTCTGCCCCACGAGTGCTTCAATTTTCACCTCACACAGCCCACGTTTTCCACGGATGGTCCACCTCTACCCGAAAACTGCCACAGCAAATGCCCTCTTTCTATATTACTGCGCATGCGCAAAATAATGGCTTCACGAGAAGCGCTTCAATATGAAAACCCACACTACTCAGTTGGACCACAGACGGTACCCCTCGACCAAAAGCCGTCCACCCAAATGCCCTTTTCTTCTACTGCCCGACTGCGCATGCGCAGATTGACGGGACCGGACATCACGTGACCAGAAGTGACCTTTGACCCCTGCGCATGGAAACTCCCAGAGATTATCGGACATTCCTTGAGATGTCGTATAAAATATAGTGACTAAAGAGCATCTAGGAGCGCATTGTTATTCCTGAAAATTAATGATATGCAAAAATGAAAGGCCAATGCACGCCCAGATGCAACCACCTCGCTGGGGGTCTAATAACACCCCAGCCACCAGTCAGATTTTTGGACCGGATTCGGGGCCTTCGCGCACATCGCCGGAAGTGACATCATATATAGTAAAATAGATGTTTACCGAACATTTCGATTACTTTTCAAGTCTTCATAATACCCCTGTTGACCTAGCGTTAAAAAGAATTATCTGGAGATAATTTTCTCTGTTTATCTGGTCAGAGCATATGACAAGTAGCTCGCTCATGTTCAACACTAAAGGAGTTGTTCGGCCGGATTCAAACTGAACCGTGCGTTGGTTGGTTTCCCCTATACGTCATAGCAACGTAGTAAAGGTCAACTTCCGCTGTTGGTGGCAGGGATGGTAATGGAGCCTGCGAAATGGAGCATGCGCTGTGGGCAGGTTGGCCCAGATGCTCTTTTACTGCTAATGCCGCGAACTAATTTTGTGCCAGAGAGCATACATGCCTGACGGTATAGACGGGCTCGTCAGCCCTCTTCTTTCAAGAAACACAGCTGTGTCGCATCAGCATACATGACATATACAAGTGTGTGGAAGCTTACTTCTTGGCTAATTATTACCGAAGTTTCCACGTGATAATGGTAGGCCCATGCGACAAGGTATCATTTTCTGGGAATGGGGGTCCTTACTTGAAATTCTTGCTTCGGAATGAATTGGAGAACAATAATAAATTTGCATATTTTGCAAATTACAATAAAGGTAGGCCCACATCATCATCATCAGCTTGTATTATAACACACATTTCGTCAGTGTGATCTTGCTCCGCGCTTTCGTTATGAGCAGATGATGATAACCGAACTTTAATGAGCCTAATGGAGAATCTGAATGCTTTCGTTGGTAGGCAAACGCCTCCAATATATACAAAGTTCACCATGTTTTTTTTATAATTAAACGGTCTTTCTGACGCTTGCCGAATGTTTTCTTGCGAACAGAACTACGAACGGAACGATGAATGAAACAAAATGAACTTTGAATGTTGAACGACGACCGTTGAACGAAAACCGATGATCGCAAACGGTACGGAGAATGATGACCTATGAGCGAAACTGAGAGCGACGGCCGTTGAACGCTAGCCGATCGAAACGAACCGTAGTGGAACGCAAAAGCCGCTAAACAATGGATAGAAAGAACGATTTTTCACTTTACAAATAAAAGTCTAGCACAGAGACGACAACAATATTACTGATGAGTTGCATCATCCAAAAGACTATCACTATAAGTATTTTTCTTATAATTAGTCGCGGGTTTGAGGGCTTCTGTAAAATCAGCCGTATGGTTAAAATCAATTTCCTTTTTTAGAACGTATATAACAAAGTTATATCTATAGAATGTCATACCACTCTCCGTGATAACTGCTACAAAACTTGAGTTTTAGAGCTTTTTTGTACTACCCGGGTTAAATGCCATAAGGGTTGTTCACGTGAATCTTCACCAATACATGGTATGTCGTCATAATCTATTCCTTTTTCTCTGGCCAGAGGGCAATAGGCGGGGTGAGCTATTCAGTTCTATATATGGGGAAGTGTCCTCAATCGATGTTACCTTCACAAGGACAGGGGCAATGCTTCCATGTGTGACTGCATGAATTAAAATGACAACTTCACACGATCTTTATTTCAATGACGGTGTAATCTATGGATGGCCGTATGACCTATATTTACATTTTTATAGCAAATATCCCATTATTGATCCAGTCGATTAGAGTCGGACATCATCAACGGTATTGTAAGTGTATAGTTTAATTTGATTGCTCACTCGTAAATTACATTTGTAAACCTACGATGCGAAAGGGCGACATCGTGTTTTGGAAGACGACGTCACCCTTTGCGTTGTCACTCACGCTTTTGATGAGGTAATGCGGGGCACACTTTTGGTCCAACTAGATCACCATACTATTGAAGTGATACGGTTATGCTGTGTCTGAGAGGCGTCCAAATCTTTGAGGTGTCGAGGACATTTGCATAACATAGCGGCTGTACTGGTCCACCCGTATTCTCGAATCTTTCGTTCTTTGTCAACGACAATAGTTTAATCTCATGTCTTCATAACCAAACGACAAACAGAGCAACCCTTGAATGACATCTCACCCCGCCTATTGCCCTTTGGCCAGAGAAAAAGGAATAGATTATGACGACATACCATGTATTGGTGAAGATTCACGTGAACAACCCTTATGGCATTTAACCCGGGTAGTACAAAAAAGCTCTAAAACTCAAGTTTTGTAGCAGTTATCACGGAGAGTGGTATGACATTCTATAGATATAACTTTGTTATATACGTTCTAAAAAAGGAAATTGATTTTAACCATACGGCTGATTTTACAGAAGCCCTCAAACCCGCGACTAATTATAAGAAAAATACTTATAGTGACAATCGCATAGTCCTGGGTCGGCCTTACAAGGCGGCCATAGCTTACGCATGATTTTCCCATGTCCATAGCTTTCATAGCTTTCATACGTCCATAGCTTTCCCCATGGTGACGTGTGTTGAAGTTATATGACACCATGGCAGTTACGCCGAACGTAAGATTACGCACCGGTCCCGACTTCTTTCTGAGAGAGTGCGACGTTCACCCTGTCGCAACTTGCGCCGGTCTTCTCTACTCAACGTACAGTTTGCATATTAAACGCGATAAATTGTTGAGATTCAGCTGGTGTACATGTAGCTCAAAGAATAATTAGCCGCTATCATATATATATTATTTGCATAATGTATTGAAAATGTACGTAGGCATCTACTATCCAATATCTCACAAGCTAGCTAGGTTTCATAGCTACTCGTCTCCCCCTCGTAATGCATCGCTTTGGGGTGAAACTTTGTTACTTTTTAATACATTTCCACTGCACTGTCGTATGGTGACGTTCAATGCGGAACAATCGGATTGATAACAATATCATGACGTAAACAAAGCACTTTACACAATCATGCCAGCTGGCGTTAGAATAGAAATGTCACATTGAACGCGAATATGTCCAAATACATCATATCACAAGGTGTTATGTAATGTCACCGACCCAATATAGAAGTTCTTCGAATTGTCGTCATCTCATTATATTTCATTGTTTTGGCAACGATTTGGTGTAAGACTCACGAAATATAATTGACAAAGGATCTGCTGCAAGTTGTATTGTCAGTCTCTTGTCTGGGACATTACCTTTTCAATGGGAGGTCTTACACCAAAGCCTAGCCATTGTTTTTATGACGCCCAATCTCTCTTCAATGTTTTTTAGTCGCCAGACGTCAATTTTTCCACCTCTTGCATATAGCTCGAAAAGATATCCCATGGAATTGGCACTAATTTATGGAAACGCAGTGACGTCTGTCAACACCCATCGTTACGTCTTGATGCTCCTCTCAACGCCTTAACAAATATTAACGTCGCAACGCCCTATCTTAACGCCTCTTTGGGTAGTATCTGTTCTTACGCATGTGGATGTATAAATGTGGATGTGTATATGTAGATGTGATGTAGATATGTGGATGTTGATATGTCGTGGTTATGTAGATATAGATATGCAGATATGTGGATGTGGTCATGCAGATGTGGATGACGACATGTAGCTGTGAATATGTGGAAGTTGATATGTGCATGTGTGTGGAAATGTAGATATGTAAATGTCAATATGTAGATGTATGAATGTGGATATATGGGAATGTGGATTCGCATCATTTGAGATTACTCCGGATCACTTCGGATCAATCCGCTTCATTTTGGATCACCCCGGATCATTCCGGATCAATCCCGATCATATCTGATCATTCTGGATAACTTGGAATCAGTCCTGATCATTTGACATAACTCTGGATCACTTCGGATCACTCCAGATCATTTCGGATCTCTACGAATGTCTTCGGACCCATCCGTATTATCACTTCGGATCACTCCAGATCATTTCGGATCTCTACGAATCTCCGTATCATTTAGGAGAAAAAAAAACTTGTGATAAAGCAAAACTGTGGAGTCATACGACCATCCGTCTTATGTTGCGTTTAATTTGTATTCCCTTACTCTTTATGTGTTTGTAACACAAACGTTAGAGTAGAGTATATTCTCCAACTTTAGGAGATTTATCTCTCTTTATTAAAGTTATCTCACCTTTTGTAGAGTTACTTCCTCTTTTGGCTCTGTCATACTATACATGAGTAGTGTGACTAACGTCACAGGACCTGTTGGGTGAGGAAGATGACTTGTGGGTCCAAGCGTAATGTTATACATCACCTAAGTAGGTCAAATTTTCATTAAATTTAGGTCAGCTTGCTGGTAACAGTCACCTAATGCACGTTCATGCCAAAAATCAAGGTTCTAATGTCAACGGTTCTCCTTATTTTGCCGACGAAAGGATTCGGATGGACTGACTGACTCATTATCGGACAATTTGCAAATGAGAGCCGACTTCGTAAGAATATATATTCAAAATTACTGAGTCTAGATCAATTAAATGAGAGAAACGCCATAGTGACGCCACTGAGCGTACACAATATCGAAGAATTGTGAAGGTTTGCATTTTAATAGGTTCTTATCAGTTTCAAAGATTTACATCTACCTGAAGTATGGAGAATCAGGATGCATGTTACGGACTTTAGGGTGTAATCTGTATTTTAATATTAAGAATTGACCATTATAATGTATCATTGCTCCCTCCCTTCAATCTTCCCTCCCTCCCTCCAATCTCCCCTCCCTCCCTTCAATCTTCCCTCCCTCCCTCTTCCCTCCCTCCAATCTCCCCTCCCTCCCTTCCAATCTCCCCTCCCTCCCTTCAATCTTCCCTCCCT
>JAVTVY010050873.1:0-25400 GCA_036873755.1 Hanleya hanleyi
GTTAATTAATGACTGTTTGCTCGTAGTATACGTCACTCAGTATATGTCACTCAGTTTCTACCTAAACATATAGTGATTATCATATATTCACAGCCTTAACGACACTGATGAGGAGGAGTAGATCGTAATTGTCATCTCGAGTAATTGTCATGAAGAGAAGGATGATGTGATGGAGGTCATTCTGATATAAGACGATGAAAGCGATAATGACGTTATCATGTGTGAGGACGTATCGTCCTCAACCACCCCTCGAGTTGAAGATACTACCTTAATTAACACGGCGACATTGTGAGTAAACATCAATCGTGTGTATAAGGGAAATGAACATTTCTGTGGAGGGGGGAGTATAATCTAATCACGAGTGACGACCGTAAGTGACCTGTGGTCAGATGGAGTTTGAAACTTCATTCGATTCAGTTTTTGACGAACAGCTGTCTTTCTGCTATATAGTAAATTCATTCTACTACACTACGCTCAACCAGATTTGTCATGCGCGCAATATCAGATTATTAATAGAAATGCCATTTTGTTTTTCCTCAGAGACGCGATGAGACTATGGTTAACGGAACTGGAAAACCATGACAGAATGAGCAAGGAGTATATAGCCTACCTTGAAGAGGCGCTGAGAAGGGAAAACGAAAAGCTAGTCAATCAAATCAAATTTTGAATGTGTGGTCTCCCATCCTAAGTTGGATGATGTAGGCCAGGCCATTGAGTTTGCTTAAAAAAAGAACCAATTAAAACGGTACTTGGTTATAAAAAATAAATATTTACGTATTGTTTTAAAATAAATACTGTGTTTTAAAATATAAACATGTATGTTAAAACTCCAAAGCGTTAGTTGGCAAGAAGGGAGAGGTTATACTTAAGTTTAAATGATAATATAAATACGACCAGCATATTGTAATCATCTATAACAAAAAACGACCCTATTCTTTTACATATAAAACTGAATTAAAAAGGCCAAAATAGCACATGCATATTTTGTTTTCAATTAAAAATAATTTCATCGTATGAATTTAGACATGAGTAAGTGGTTATTAAAAACGATATTTGATATAATATCTCTACTCCTCCTGATGAACACCGTTAATAAAGATCACATGGTATCCTCAGACACCAATATCCAACCATAAGAGCAAAAACATCATTAAAAACAGCGCTCTTTTAATAAGCAGATATATAATTGTATAATTTTTAACCCAATAAGAAAACTTAGTCTTGTGAATTTATAATTATATGCATGTACTATTATAGTATCCAATTTAATTCTAAAAAATTGTTATGTCAGCAACAACGTGCAATTGAAATCAATCATTAGAGTAAAAAAGGGGGCGTATATATCATATTAATTAATATTAAAATAAATAATGGGGGTAAAAATATCACTCGTCTGTTATCCTAATCGCCGTCAACGGATCACGTGATTCCTTTATTCTTAGCTAACAAAGGGACTACCAAAAATAGACGTCACTCGACCCAGTAACACGACCACGAACTCATATAGGTCGATGCGACCTAGGTCATGACGACCCCGACCCTAATTACCTAACACTATTACGTCATACCGTCCAATTAGGTCGATTTCTTACGTCATTCGTCCTACTTTCGAATGACCTTGACCTATTTTCGAGTGACCTTGACCTACTTTCGAATGACCTCGACCTACTTTCGCGTGACCTCGACCTACTTTCACGCGACCTCGACTGACCTCGACCTACTTTCACGTGACCTTGACCTACTTTCGAGTGACCTCGACCCCCATTACGTCACACGATGACGTCAAACGCTTCATACGTGACCTAGATACCGACACCAGGACGCTTCTACTACTCACAAAGACTTCCATTTACAGTTAAGTGACCACACAGTTTTAATCACATTTGTAAAACTTCACCGGTAGCAATAATGCGCAGCTTAATCCATATCAATGATCCCCCATAATCAAACTGATGACCTTAATATTTGTCATCGTCTACTTCTCGATGATTTATCGTCCGTCTCGAGGACGAATTATGTTAACTATCCCTGCTCGCGCAGCATAATATCTGTTTGGTTTATCTCTGATTTTATCTGTGAAATGCGGACGATAATTATGTTTCACAAACTAATTCGCCATCATGAATTAGCCAAACCCGACATTACAGGTTTAAAACTATTGTTGCGATATGGATCATATCTACTTATTTCCGTTTCTTCCTGTTTTGTTAAGATATTGGGAGATAAAATAAGCTTAAAATTATGAAGAAGGTAGGTAACCCCGAGGATATAAGAAATATGGCCTGACAAATCATTAAAAAAATCTGAGATTTCAGGGTATAGCAGCACTGTCAATGATTCAATATTCTGATCAATACTCATGGCATGACGATATAACTCAAATAACACACACAAACGGCGGTGACATATCTGGAACGATATGATGTCTAGAATTTATGGCGAATACAGATACAGCGAGTAATAAAAATAGAAATTGACTGCTTAGATAGGATAATTTAAAAATGATTGAAGTATTTATTTGAAACATATATGCGTTTACAAGGCAAATTATCATAATGTTTCATTAAGTAGTTAGATACCTGACTCTTCCCATCAGATCTGCAATTCTAGCGATTCGTGTGGGAATCAGAACACTACAGTCTACATTATTAAATGCATTCTTTTTATTTATCACGCGGACTAAAAAGCGCTGGCAGTTGGTTGCAGCAATATAATTGTCGATAAGAAGAATACCTTTAATTGTTTGATGCTCATGCATTCATAGACAACCGGTCTTGTTTTGACTTGGTCATTTTGATTTGATGCCGTATCTTGTTTATTCTGCAATTTTGACCGTTTTCCGTAGTTTCTCACGAAAACGACCATGGGGTATTTCTTAATCAACAAAGTTCTGGCACTGAAGCCCCGGACTATTCATTTTTTTTTTAAATAGTCCGTTTATTGTCACTTTTATATGCGATTATACAACTTGATACAACAAATGCAAGAAATTGGAAGTTTCAACAACCTGCTATGCATCCCACTGGTGACCATTATACTACTCTAAAAGAGCAAAACTGTTTTGCTTGTATGTGTCATAAATGTGTTGAGCTTGCAAATCACCGCTTACGTAATTATCTATGCAGACACTGAGCTAAAATGATACTGGCATTAAAACGACCTGGCCTGTTGAGGGTAATGGCCCCATTCTACGCATATATGTTAACCTGTCAATATCATCATGTTGTAAATCAACCACGACATCCTGGAATCTGTGCGACCCGCTCTATGAATGCAGCTTTTAGTATCGTGGCATCAGAGAAAAGCATATATTGGCGTAGTATTCCTACAGGGATAATTGGAAATAAGCCTTTCGTTATACTTCATTTGCTTCATTACTGTCATAAGCATCGTCAGTAGAAATTATCTGGAAACGAGGTTATGGAACATACCGGAATATCGTGCGACGGATTTACCGTTTCGTCTCTCTGACATTAATGACCCGTTTTAATGTCACAGGGCTAATACCGCACATACCTTATCTACTATTGTGTTGAATACCTTCATGACCTTGGTTCATTAATATCGGTGATCGGTGTTCAATAAAACTGGTCACCGATATGTCAATGTCAGAAGCCATAAGGCTTTCCTCAGTTCCACGGCACGCGACGGTTATCATTCTTGAGATATTTCTGGGTACAAATTATACTTCCCTTTTGGTAGAAATATATCTTCTATGAAAACTCCTTTATTCAGACATTTTCAAAAGAGACCCAATTCAAAACCCTTTCGTCGCATTTACCAAACGCTATATAATCTAGAACTGGATAATCTCTATATTAGCGACGTTGTGAAGGATATCGATGCCACTTCATAGGATTTGAAGGAAATTACTGAGAGTTAAGAGGGTATACATCATATTTTTGAACCTATACCATAAGAATGAAAAAGCCACTCTCCTTCATCGATTCTACGACAAGAGAGACGAATAGAATTCGAAATAATAAGCTACCCAATTCCGGATAGCAATCTTCAAACTGTGCTAGGGGCCGTTTGAATATCATATACTTTACATCTCCAAGGTGTTCAAATGAACAATCGTAATCAAAGTGCGACTGAGATACATACTCTGACTGAGATACATACTCTGACTGAGATACATACTCTGACTGAGATACATACTCTGACTGAGATACATACTCTGACTGAGATACATACTCTGACTGAGATACATACTCTGACTGAGATACATGCTCTGACTGAGATACATACTCTGACTGAGATACATACTCTGACTGAGATACATACTCTGACTGAGATACATACTCTGACTGAGATACATACTCTGACTGAGATACATACTCTGACTGAGATACATACTCTGACTGAGATACATAATCTGGAAAACGAATTGGAAATTTATCTCGATAAAGAACAATGGTCAGAGATTAGAATTTATGTAAAGATCATCATCACGTCTTGCTGACATCATTGAAAACTGTGACCGCTTCTCTCTTGCAAGAAACTGTGATTTTAGTATTTTTATTTCATACACATTTGGAATAGGTGCTAAACTGTCATACGAAAGAGGTATTTCGTGTATTGAAGTCACGGACGCCAGCTGAATATTGAATGTGGGATCTGACGCTTGCTAGTGTAAAACTAGGCTTTACTTTCAAACGCCTCTATTCAAAGTTTCTCAAATTTTGTGCTAAATATAGGCACACTGTCGGCAAAAACTCGATCGTAAAGTGCAAGATCTCATGTGCTATAATTGGTAACTTGTGTCTAATTCCACCCGGGAGTAGGGGGTTGCTTGAACATCGTGTGTTTTATATCCCCGTGGTGTTCAGATGAACAGGCACAATAAAAGTGTGACCAGTCTTTAAAGTAAGACTGTTGACCACTTCTCTCCTGCTGGGCATAGTCTTGGTTTTTAAAATAAATTGTCATTTCATACATATTTGAAATAGACGATAATTGTCTTATGAAAACGGTATTTTCATTATTGACTCCGGAATTTTTGTGTGGACGACGGTTGAGATCTGACGCCGGCGCCGATAACTGAATAGATGTATTTAATGAATTTTACATGAATTTGTGAGCCTGTATTTGACTTTTTATGCCTATAGATATGTACTTTCACGAAAATATGGGGTTTGTATTCTGGATGTGAACATTATTGAAAACGGCAGATGTATTCGGAATGTCAGATCTCACATCTATTTTGGAAAGACTGATTGTTAGGGTATTATGGCGTCATACAACATCCTCCTATTTTTGCTACTGGTTACACATTTAATTCCAGTTAATGAGCATACATTTATACGATGTTATACCAAAATGGTGATTATTATTGTCAATATTCAGCTGAGGCTACCGTTGAAGGCTGAATAAACCTTACAATATTGTATTTGTAAATGTGCCAATAAAAGGCAAAAGCTTAACAATAATAACAACAAAACCCCGTGAATTGAAGAAAAATTAAACTTCAAATAGAGGTAACCCGTATATAGCATTATTTTGTGGTACAAGTTCACTTCTTAATCGATAAGAAGAGATCACAGATCACAATATTTCTGAGATTAATTCCATTAGGAATCAAAGTATGACTTGATGTCGCACAACAGTAATCCTTTATTCTTCAAAACGCACGGTTTAGTCGTATGGGAACCGGTGTGGTATCTTGTGAAATGATATAAGAATCAGCGATTCATAATGAAAACTCCAGCGAATCACTGTATATTCAACCAACAGTTTGGTTATGTATTCGCCTCCACGTAATATTCATGTTGTGTGATTGCATCGCCACACTTTTCATTTATGATATAAGGTCAATACTCGACCACAAAGACAATAGTCAAATGAAAAGGAAATATAGATGGTGAAATTACCGCCTTTGTCAAAAAGCAATGACCTTCAAAGTCATACACGTCGCGCTACCTAATTTAAGTGCATATCAATCAATCTCTTTTGATTGGAACTTAAACCATCGTGAGAGCCTTTGTGTCCTACCGTGTCGCTCGTAATAACATTTCTAATGAAAGGAGTTTCCACGGACGCAAGTTCATAACAGGATAAGTATGTGGCCTCAATTTTTCCATGAGATAAAGCAATTAATTTAGTGACGCTGCTTCCACTGGCGTTACAAATACGTGTAGGCGTAAGATCAGACATTCATTAATCCACAGTAGTCTGCGACGGTAAACATGATGATTATCCGACACAAAAAGCTAATTAATACTCTGCTAGCTTATAATGTTGCAGAAATGTTTCATTGTCGACGGCTGCCGATTGAATCTCGGGTCCGATTCTTGTCTCTGGACCTTTTTTCGGAAAAAAAATCTTATCTGTAGATAAATACAGGAATAATTAGATTTGCTGAAAAACATTGTCTGGAACCTTTCCCAAGAATAAATGAATTGGAGTTAATCAATGATCACCAGCGCTAGACTTGTCACTATTGAGCTCAGACAAATGAGACAATTATCGGCATATCGGCTGATTGTCAATTAGCTCACCTCTTGACAGGATCTTTGCGTCTACTTGAAGTTTTCATTTCGTTCGTATAAGAGCTGAAGTACCCGTCTCCATGGCACGGAAAAAACATAGTTCAATCATATACGCCACCCCGACACATTATATTATCTGATATGAAAAAATTTTGATAAGAGAAATGCTGGATGCCAAATAACTGTATTCGACTTGAAGACACCAATAATCGGAATAGGCACGTCTTAATCTCTCGGCTATTTTCTTGCCATATTCAGCCACAACCAAATTCGTCTTTCCTTTTTATTTGTATAAGCCTTTTGTACAATGCCGTGCCATAACAGATTTGACATCAATTGAATCTAACGCGTGGTTCGAAAACTTCATTTTTCAGCGTCATAATATACACCGCTGCGTCCTTGCGTTGAAAAGTTCCTCATGATGAACTATTTCATTTTCTATAAATGCACTGAACTCGATTCGTAAACAATGTGCGCAAGAAATTATGGCTCTAAACTCGTCTATCTCGGAAAAAGATATTAATCAACTCTTCGTATATAGTTTAAGAATTTGTATAACAGAACATTACCAATATATTTATTTACTCACTGAATTGTTACCAGTATCACCAGTATTTTGAAGCAGTACCAGATCAGATTTACAGATCAACAGGTTATTTTACTATAGGCGAAATCGAGAATTTGGATTAATCTGTGAGATGTATGAAATACATGTACGTTTATCCTCTTTGTTAATCAATCTTCGTGTTGAACTGATATAGGGAAAGTTATGTAGAAAACACCATCCAATGGTCAGGACAGCCGCGTCAAATGCATGGTTTAGTATTGAACTTTATACGTTTCATTCAAGTATATGGACAGCTGAAATATGATTTACTTTTACTGTCAATTCGTTCTCCAACCTCCGTGAAATAAAGAGTATATACTAAACCATGCATTTGATATTTTTGGAGCATCATGATGTCTTGCCGGCATCATTGAAAACTGTTGATCGCTTCTCTCTTGCAGGAAACAAGCCTATGTTTATGTATACTATGATTGTCTTTTTGAATTTGGTGCTAATACTGTTATATGGAATATGGAATAGGTCTTTGGATTATGGACGCGGATATTCTCTAATGGACGACGGCTGGATTATGAATGACGGACTAGACGCTTGTAATTTGTTGTGATATAAAGGCTATTTCCACGTGTTTCTTGAGTTTCCCGACGTATCCAACTTGAATCAGTGTATGCAATTCAGCAGTATCCATACCGACAGAAAATGGTCATCTACGGTTTTATTTCTCCAACTCAGATACCGTGAAAAAGCAAATCTGATATCATTGTAGAATAAATATGGACCGCCATGAGCGAATGCCTTTAATAAAGTCACTACTTGGCACTTCATCTGTATTTCGTAATTGATACAGTATGCTTTGTATAAATATACACTAATCGTTACCTCAATCCTTATAACTGAAGTACAATCAGTTTTCAACTGATAGATTTCATATATACCCGATATTATTTGCATTGATAGAGTATTCACACTGAACGCACCCACCAGTTAGGGTAAGCATCAGTAGAATCATGTTAACTTTGTAGATAACTTTCGACGTCTGTTAAGAAAAATTCCTGCGAAAAAGAAAACGAGCACCAGTTTCATAGAATTTCCATACGAGGTGGTATAGATATCGTTTTGGTGACTTATTCAAACCCATGATCAAATACAACATATCCAAAGTATCAATAGGTAAGCTTCCCAGCATGACTCCCTTGGTATACGTATGACATTGAATTCCAAGACCAAAATCCTCAAAGTTTTGTTTCTCTTCGATTTATATATCTTTTTTAATTATTTTCGTTCAAGTTGTTTTAGTGGACTTATATGTACGGATCATTCGCAGTAGATGTAACATAATAGCTTTGTATTCATCGCTTGTCATGTACAATGTCACCCGTGAATTACTATTGATCTCATTGTATTTTTCTCCCCATGTTCACATTTGTCTGAATAGGCGGAACACCATGGCTACAATGTATGGATAAAATTCAGACACAACGTTCTTGTCTTTCCTTGGTATGTTTCATTACATTTTACTCGGACGTAGGAAAATTCGTTGTAAAACCTTAATGTCGACACAGGAGCATAGACTGAGAGAGAGAGAGAGAGAGAGAGAGAGAGAGAGAGAGAGCTAAGGTTTAACGATAAACAAGCAATATTTCAGCTATATAGCGACGATCAAACAAAATTCTAAGTACTCAAACCAATAACTTAGTAATCCAACGCATTAAAACATACACACGTTAAAACTTATGCAACAAACCGATTTCTCTCAAATAACCTAAGATGCAATCCTCCCTCACCCGACTAAAAAGATCTTCCAAAGTAGTCGCTCTTACAATCTTAAAATGCATTCGATATGAATATGTTTCACCGTGAGATCTTCATGGCATGGAATACATATTTGGACGGACTCTTTTTTCAGTAAATGAACGAGGGTAACTTCAAAATACGAGCACTCGGCCCAAACGTTGGTTACAATCTACATCAGCACGGTAACTGTTCATAAAAATCCAGAATGGTCGAAGAAGTTGATAACTTGGAAACTGTTATCTCTCCTGTTACTTGGTCGATGAGAGAGAAAGTACCGTGCTTCTGTAATATACACGATACAAGCAGTTTTATTAACAGAATATTTGTATAGATAACAAAGCTGGGAGGATATTTCTCTCTGCTGCAAAAAGAACAGCTCCAAATGTTGTTATATCTTAAATGTTCGAATTTTTCATATCCTGCCGAAGGAATATTATACATGCTTCACTTCGTCTTATTAAAAGTGTAACGGTTAACCGTTTGTGATTGGACGTTCGAATCGGAGGGGAGTGTGTCGCCGCTGGAAGGATGGAAGAGCCAGTTTGGGATCGCCGGTGGTTGGAAATGCATTTCCCCGTGTTTCTCGCTTACCAGAGCGAGACAGGTGTTGCCTTTTATGTGGAAAATTCTTTACGGACTATGGATTGGGATGGCATTCCCATTTATGGACTATGAACTGTAATTTCGCTGTGAAGGCGATTTTCCGGGTTTCGCAACGTCTCCGGGGGGGTGGAGAAGAGCCCCGGCTATATAAGCTCGTGAGACATTCCAATCGAGGACAGACCAGAAAGACAGAGCTAGAAGAACCACGTCCAGGTACAGCCTGTAACTTTCGATTTTGGCGTAATTTACGGTTGGGCCGTAAATGCAGTGTTTTGGCCTGGGAGTCTAAAAGATTATAAATCCTGTAGTATGTACAACCTGTGAAAGACACGTAAAACCAATGTGAATTCGGTGGTTTGCCTTTTCAATGCGGCAACGTGTTTGCGCGGTGTGCATAATTTAGGGAACACGTCCGACTGGCGTGTTGTATGTAGTTGGGGGTATTCTATAATACTGTAATGAGACATGTGTTTGCCTGTAGCACATTTAGGCAACTTGCATGGTCTAACTTCAGTATAAAATAGGGCTTTTAGGTCTATACCAGTAGGTTGATAATTTCGACATTATTGCTGTGCTATCCCGCTGCACTGGGACTAAAGCCACAATATTTATGGTCGACTTTGTTGACCGTGAAGCGGTATGTGATAATAGTCAGGGATTCCCTCCATCCCCAGAAATATGCAACTGCACTAAATACAGAGATAAATAAGCCAAACTCCCACTGCCATAATACAACGACGCAGCCGGCCGTGCAACGCTATACGGGCGAGAACGAGCACCGTGATTACAGCCGGGCGGAGAAAGTCAAGTTACAGGCGGGCGTGCTGCTTTCATCAAGAAACGTCGGTAAATCGTGTATTCCGGGGGCCCAGCAAAAAGGTCGCAGACGGCTACACGAACGGCGTCCAGCTGGAAAGAGACAAGTACAGATCGAGTTAGGTGCAGGATTGGCTTTTTTTTAGATACTTTTCAAATTTCCTATGCTTTAACATGGTGCTATATAGCATACTTGGCAATATTGTGCAGATATTTTTGCTAAACTCCGCAGTAGGCAGAAAAGTGGGTTACTTTAATATCATCTATATTTAATATTTAGCACTTTTATAATCTAGTCTAATTAGAATATATTCGCATTAAAATATCATTAACACCGTGTCGGAGAAAGGACAATATATTCAATATTTAGCACCTTTATAATATTATCTAATTAGAATAGATTCGCACATAAATATGTAGCTGACGTCTGAGAACAGACAATATATTGAATATTTAGCACTTTGATAATATCATCTAATTAGAAGAGATTCGCAGTTAAGTATCTATCTGGCGTCTGAGAAAAGACAATATATTCAATATTTAGCACCTTTATAATATCATATAATTAGAAAAGATTCGCACTTAAATATGTAGCTGGCGTCTGGGAAAGACAATATATTCAATATTTAGCACTTTTTATAATCTATACTAAATAGAAGAGATTCGCAGTTAAATATCCACAAGAGTCTTTTCAGAGAAAAGACAATATATTCAATATTTAGCACTTTTATAATCTACTATAATTAGAAGAGATTCGCATTAAAATATCTGTAACACCGTGTCGGAGAAAGGACAATATATTCGATATTTAGCACCTTTATAATATTATCTAATTAGAATAGATTCGCACATAAATATGTAGCTGACGTCTGAGAACAGACAATATATTGAATATTTAGCACTTTGGTAATATCATCTAATTAGAAGAGATTCGCAGTTAAGTATCTATCTGGCGTCTGGGAAAAGACAATATATTCAATATTTAGCACCTTTATAATATCATATAATTAGAAAAGATTCGCACCCAAATATGTAGCTGGCATCTGGGAAAAGACAATATATTCGATATTTAGCACTTTTATAATCTATACTAAATAGAAGAGATTCGCAGTTAAATATCCACAAGACCCTTTTCGGAGAAAAGACAATATATTCGATATTTAGCACTTTTATAATCTACTATAATTAGAAGAGATTCGCATCAAAATATCTGTAACACCGTGTCGGAGAAGGGACAATATATTCAATATTTAGCACCTCTATATTATCATCTAATTAGAATATATTCGCATTTTAATATATAGGTGACGTTTGAGAGCAGACAATATATTGAATATTTAGCACTTTGATAATATCATATAATTAGAAAAGATTCGCAGTTAAGTATCTATCTGGCGTCTGGGAAAAGACAATATATTCAATATTTAGCACCTTTATAATATCATATAATTAGAAAAGATTCGCAGTTAAATATGTAGATGGCGTCTGGGAAAGACAATATTTAGCACTTTGATAATATCATATAATTAGAAGAGATTCGCAGCTAAATATCCACAAGACCCTTTTCGGAGAAAAGACAATATATCCAATATTTAGCACTTTTATAATCTAATATAATTAGAAGAGATTCGCATCAAAATATCTGTAACACCGTGTCGGAGAAAGGACAATATATTCAGTATTTAGCACTTTTATAATCTACTATAAAATGACGTCACTGTGACGTCATCAAGTCGGCCATCTTGGATTTTTTTACATTTTGTGGTAGAGCTTGACCCAAGGATATAGTGTGGTAAGTTTCAGCCCCCTAGCTCAAGGGGTCAGAAAAATAATTAGGGGGTCCATTCCGCCCCTCCCCCCCCCGCCGTAGGCCACGACAGGTCCCCAAAAGCCCAGGCCAGATAGGGTTAAACAGTCTATATACTAGCACATGCGCGTTGTTTAACCAGGAAGAACGATAGAATAATCTGTTATTGTCTGAGTGGAGTTGCACAGACCACAAATGAAAATGTACTTGCGACTGTCTTAAAACTTACATAACAGCGCATGCGCGTTGTTTAACCAGGAAGAACGATAGAATAATCCCTGTTATTGTCAGAGGAGTTGCACAGACCAGCAAATAAGGGGTAGGAGTGCCTTAAACCTCCTTAATCACCAGTCCTTGCAATATTGAAAATATGTAGCATTTGTGCTAATTATACAATATATTTTCTTTAAGGAGAGGCAATCGGACAAGTTGGAGCTGCGATTTAGAAGAAATATTCAATATTTATCATGGATGCAATTTAGAAGAAATATTCAATATTTAGCATTTGTGCTAATTATACAATATATTTTCTTTCGGGAGAGGCAGTCCGACAATTTGCGTTTGCGAGTTATCATGAATATTGAATATTTCTTCTGGCTGCAATTTAGAAAGAAATATTGAATATTTAGCAATTGTGCTAATTATACAATATATTTCATTTGGGAACAGGCAAGTCAAAGTGCTAACTAGCAGTAATCCTAGAAATTATCTTCCAAGTAGCACACCCCTTTCTAAATATCACTGATTTTAGAAATTATTTGCGAAGTAGCAGATCTGCTAAATAGCATGCGAGACAATAATAACCATTCCTGCACCTTAATGTACAGATCACCGATCTTACAGGACAGAAAGATACAGCACACAGAGCACACAAGAAACAAACAGAACACAGATTCCAGAAGGATATGTGTATTTATCACACATTACAAGCAAATCAAGACACACAGATCATAAACAGTACAGTACAAGTCCAGACATACAGATCACAGATTATACAGTCAAGAAAGCTACAGAACACAGATCCCACAAGAAGGATATGTGTATTTATCACACATTAAAGAAAGACATACAGATCACAGACCGCACCGTAAAGGCAAGATACGGTGCAGGCGGGCTTCGTCTTACCGATGTAAAAGTGGTAACAAGATTTACAGACTGTAGAGTCAAGCCAAGGCACAGATTACAGCGGTAAAGAACAGACAGGGTCAAAGACAAGATACAAGTTACAGACAGTAAAGAAAAGACAAGGTACAGCACAGACAGGCTTCCCCTCCCGAGAATCCCCTCCCGAGAAACGTTGACTAAACGTGAAATCTACAGACCTGCGACCGGGTCGCCAAAGGTCGCAGAAGGTCGCAAAAGGTCGCAGTGGCTTGCGACCGGGTCGCCAACGACAGTTGACATGCAGTAATGATGTTTCATCGGTACCAGATGAAATGGTAATACAATATATACCCAAGTAATTGTCCTGACGGTCACGGAGAGTGAGTGGTGCGTGATTCTTACCTGAGAGATCGTCGTGAAGTTGTGTAGTCACAGGCGTGTCTATAGACGGGTCGCAGCAGCCGTGAGGGTTGAGACGCCGGGCTATACTTACCTGTGCGGGAAGCAGACTGGTGAGCTGACAAGTTAGGGTCAGGCTCCGACGACTGGGGGTGAAGAATACGCCGGGTTGCCACGTCTCTGGAGAGAGCGTCACTGCCGTGACGTTCCAACGACTGGGTGTCGTATCTGGAGAGAGCGTTACCGCGTAACGTTCCAACGGGCCGTGACGTTTCAGCGACTTGGGGCCATATCTGGAGAGAGCGTCACTGCCGTGACGTTCCAACGCCTGAGGGTATATATATATTGGGGAGAACGTTACCGCCGTAACGTTCCAACGGGCCTTGACGTTTCAACGACTGGGTGTCTTATCTGGAGAGAGCGTTATATCCTTAACGTTCCAACGACTGGGTGTCGTATCTGGAGAGAGCGTTATATCCTTAACGTTCCAACGACGGGGTGCCATTCCTGGAGAGAGCGTTATATCCATAACGTTCCAACGACGGAAGAGAAGGGCCAGCAGCCAGGCCGCCCTTATCCCCAGAAGAGAAGGGCCAGCAGCCAGGCCGCCCTTATCGCGCATAGACATAAAGCACTATATTAACTATAAAGCTATATGCATACACTCTCATATATATATTATTGCCATATAACATCAAGCTTGAACGGCACACATTCTCTTCTATTATCCACATATACACCAGGGATACGTTTAACTCTATATGCACACACCAAGTGTACGTATCCGTGAACCTTATATGCACACACCAAGTGTACGTATCCGTGAACCTTATATGCACACCCCAAGTGGACGTATCCGTTAACTTTGTGTGCACACATCCTCTCACATCACGTGTATATATACATCAAGTTTATTTGCATACACTCCCCTAGTGTCTGTACATATATGTAAATATCATAACGTTACATCTCTTTAGACATTCTGTCTAAGCCACGCGGTCCTACGCTATTATTTGTAACCGCGTATACTATTTGTGCAGAATATACCATAATAGACCTTTACATCAGCGTCAGTCATCCTTGTAGGGTTGTGATCATCTCTTCGAGCCCCGGATCTCTACTAGTGAAGGGGTTAACGACGGTGACGGCCAGAATGCCAGTGGGCAATCCCGGTTATTGATTCGTTTTCTCGTAAACACCACGACTGGTCCTATCATTCATGGGATGTTTCTTTGTTTATAGAGTTGCTTGATTTTCTCATTAAAAATATCTATGTGAAATTTGGCAACACAATATATCAGCAGCATATAGGTATTCCAATGGGTACTAATTGTGCACCCCTGTTGGCTGACCTGTATCTGTTCTCTTATGAATATGACTATATGCTGGCGCTTTCAAAAACCGATCCACTCAAAGCCCGTTCCTTCTCATTCACCAAACGCTATATAGACGATCTTCTCGCTGTGGATAATCGCTATATAAATGACGCAGTGAAGGATATATATCCACCTTCACTGGATTTGAAGGAAACTACAGATAGCCCTACAGGCACATCATATTTAGATCTATATCTCTATAAAAATGAAGCGGGCATTCTCTCTCGTCGACTTTATGACAAAAGAGATGATTACAATTTCGACATCGTAAACTATCCCTTTCTGGACAGTAATATTCCAGTGGGACCTGCATATGGCGTATACATATCTCGCTTAGTAGCATTTGCTAGATCCTGTGTTAAATGTGATGATTTTAATCAACGTCACAAAACATTGTTGCAGAAACTTATAAAACAGGGCTATTCCACCAAGCGCCTCCACTCAAAGTTTCTCAAATTTGGCGATACATATCGCATGCTGATAGCAAAATACGAACGTAGCGTGCAAGATCTATGGCGCTACGTTTCGTAACTTGTGTCTAATTCCGCTTAACCCGGGGCTAGGGGCCGTATGAACCCATGTACTTCAAGATCCTCATGGTACTCATATGAACAGTCACAATCAAAGCGTGACTGAGATACATCATTCTTTAGATGACGACTTTACAACGAATATTATGGATTAAGAGTACTGATCAGCGATACGGATTTGATATTTTTGGAACATCATGATGTCTTGCCGGCATCATTGAAAACTGTTGACCGCTTCTCTCTTGCAGGAAACAAGCCTATGTTTATGTATACTTTGTCTTTTTGAATTTGGTGCTAATACTGTTATATGGAAATGGAATAGGTCTTTGGATTATGGACGCGGATATTCTCTAATGGACGACGGCTGGATTATGAATGACGGACTAGACGCTTGTAACGTTACAAAGGAATAGTAAACTCTGAGTAAACTCGTGCTCGACATGACAGAATTATGCCATCAGATTCCAAAAACACGGGTAGAAAAAATTAACAAAATTCTACAGCTGAGTAAACACCGATTTATCGTTCACACTTGAACACTTTATGATCTGCGACATGTTGGAATGACTGTGACGTTTGTGGGCCATACTATTTTTATGTAGATGGCGCTGCGACAAATATGCCTTTGTCTTCCGGGCTCTATCCCATAAGGTAAAGCATTAAACAACAACAACGGCAACATTAGCAGCGTTTCTTCTACTGCTATCGGGTGATGTGGCCTGATATTCTTGCCTCAGAAAGAGCTTGTGAAATCATATGCAAACTGCCACATGTCAACCTGTATATCAATTCGACATTCATATATCACGATCCTCATAATCGTCTCGGAGCGTTAAGAAAGGTCCACCGATCTGTCAAAAGCCATCGACACAATAATTTACAATTGGTCTCCATGTTATTAGCTACTCTGGCTTGGGCCCAACTACGTCACAGGAATAATGTCAGGTGATATTTAAAGGATTTTCATTGGCTAACGGCTCTCGGGCTTGTTAAAATGGCGACCTCCATGCATTATTGATCTGGGCAATAATTCTGAGGTTCAAAATGATCTCATTCATTCGGAATTACTAGAAAAGCTGATTTGTTTTGTTTTTCGAATACTAATGATATAGTTCTTTCGATATACGTATGCATCATCTTAGGGTTTTCTATTCCTTTAAAGAATACCTCTGACTGTCTATGTAATACGCTTGGTGGATATGAATGCAACGTGTAACTACATCGTCATGTACTTCAGTGAATGTGCGTTACGTTCCTCAACACAACTACCACATACACTTCCAAGACCTGAGGGGATTGTGTTGTTGATTGTATCTGTTGTTTAACAGACAGAGCGCACTTTTCCATCCGAGCAAGGAATGTCAATGTTAGTTCAGTGTTTGGTCTGATGACGATATAATAGGAAAGGAAAACATATCAAGAGTCAACGGTAAGTATAAGGCATGTATACCCACAGTGACCTGTATATATCCCCCATGGCATAGGCATATTGTGACGGATTCGACGCATTATGTACAAAGAGGCCCCAATCTCACCCAAAAATGGGGACTTAAAACGACCACAATGTCTAAAGTGGGTCTCAGATACAGAGAACCAGTTTTCCTGATTTCACATTTCTAAACATACTCGTATCTCAGTAACACCTCGATTGCTCTTGTTTAATATACGATTAATTTTTGCTGCAGCGATATTACCAAACATCTTCAGCAGAGCCACTTTATCAACAAAGGAACTCGAAGAGCGGAATGTTATAATTCTAGATTGTGCACAGAACACACAGTTCTATTATCGCGTAGCTAAATTACTATGGCTCCCTCTATTTAGATGGGGCATATAAGAATCACATATAAAAACATGTCAGGATGTCCGTCCGTTCGCTGGACCAAACTTCTCATTTATATTTATATTATTTGAGCAAAAGCTTCGAAACTTACCTGTATAACGTCAGGTTTTGTTCGGGTTCCGATAATTTTCCTCGCAATTATGGCACTTCATCGTTAACCTCAATATATTTGTTTGTCCGTTCCAAATCTCGGTTGCCATTTGATGGACAACTTTCAAACATTGTTGGAACGTGTTTGGTATATTGTACATGGTACGATAGTGATATGCTACACCGAATTTCATGTCAACACTGCGCTATTAATGTGATATGAGATCTGATATTGCAATCCCGTAGCTAGGCTGCACGGCAAGCACTACAGCCCAGTATTGCTTTGTAATTTAAACTGCTTTGTCAGTTGTTGTCGAATTACTCTAATTTGGATTTCAATAGTGTGAATAGTCTATCGCCATTGCTGCTAGCAGTTCCGCCACATTTATATAATGAACCAACGTCTTTCTTCTTGCTTGTTAACTCAAGTTTATCGGTGAATTTGTTGGGTAAACCAACATGTATACACATCACCAGCATGAAGGGGGAATTAGCTCAAGATCATTGACAATTACGCGCCAAGGCGTGGTGAAACCCTTCAAAACTCGGGGAAACAAGTCGCCCCTGTCTTTTCTATCTGGAACTTGAAACGTCCTGTATTGCCCCAATGAATCGCAGTAGTTCATTTGGAACGCTGCTTCTTCTAACAGTCTAATTTGCCACAGGCGAGTCTGTGCGAAAGTATATTCCTAAGTGGGAATACTGAATATACACGATAACGAAACTAAATGGTTGTGTGGTCTAATCGTGCGGTAAAACGATCTGTTTATAGATGTTATCATATAGACCGGCCATTCATCGTTACAGTTCTTCTGAATGTCAAATACCGCAGATATCACCGTACACAAGAAGGCACCCGATGAACGAGTTCTATATAAACTGGTATTGACACTGGTTACACGATGTGTTCCACTAGATTATTCATGGCATATTTCTGCTACACAGCAGTATTATCCTCATACATCTATATTTGTCAACAACGTCACGCAGACCTATGGCAGACAGGGTGGAGCTCGTAAAGATGGAAGATTGTTAATTCCAGTGATAAAAGATCTTCCAAAGTAGTCGCTCGATAAAAAGCATCCCGTACAATCTTAAAATCTATGCATTCGATAAGAATATATTTCACCGTGAGATCTTCATGGCATGGAATACACCTTGGGACTGGCATTAAAAACGCGGAAATTTTCGTTGAACAATGGCCGACTCCTGCATGGGAGGTTGTACAATGGGGCAAGAAGATAAACCGGAACTGCTAGTTCCGTCAGTTAATTGGATAAATGGCCCAAGATCGCCAACCAGGAAGAGGCAGTCACATGATCAGATTGGATTGTTAGAATGGTACAAACCCCCGATTGGGGATCTGAAGCTTGTATATATAGAAACAGACCTTCGCGAACTTCGCGGAGAATGTGCTTCATCTAATCTGTGTGTTGGAGTAGTCCTGATTAGCATATAGCAGTTCATAGGAACGGCGATAGTTATTCGGGCTATACGTGTTAAACTGTAACATGAATGGTTAATATAAACGTTATTAATAATATGCCGCCCTGTTTCACCTCACCGGTTAGTTGTGCTGGAAACATTTTCCATTCGTTGCATCCATCGTAGGCCAGATTTATTAGGGGTGACAAGCTGACAATTCTAGAAATAAACATTCAATTCATGAGATGAATTCTGGGACTGTTTGCCCGGAATAGATGAGCACGTGGGGGGGGGGGGGGGTTATTATCCGTGTAGCCGGATTATTGTTTGGTGTGTCTGTAAAGAAATGTCGATTAAAACGATTAAAACTTCAGGAGTTTCAAAAAAATGTAGGATATATTCAATCAAGCCATGATCAGGCGTTGTAGAATCGGCCATACACGATTAACTCACGAACATTTACTACAAAAGGAGCCAGCCCCAAGGTATATTCCACGCAACGAAGATCTCACAGTGAAACATATTCTGATCGACTGTTTAGATTTTAAGATTGTAAGAGATTCTTTTTATCAAGCAGCTACTTTGGAAGATCTTTTTAGTCGGTTAAAAGAAGATTGTAATTTTGGTTATTTGAAAGAAATCGGTTCGTTGCATAAATTTTAATGTATGTACGTGTTTTTGGTGTGTTGTGTTGATTACTTTTGGATTGCTGGGCTGTTGCCTTGTTTTTGTTGGAATACTTAGAATTTTGTTTTATCGTCGCTATATAGCTGAAATATTGCTGAACCTTAATTCTCTTTCTCTCTCTCTCGATTAAAACACGATTACAGACAGAAAAAACTTCCGCACCAAGCGATCGCGAATCATTTCTTACTTTTAAAGAAAAAATCACCATTCATGATCACTAGCGCTTTGGAAAATCTGAGAAAATTGGAAGAAAATAACGATTGGATCTCGAACGATAAAATTGGAACGACGGATTAAAAGGATGTCGGATGTCCCTTTCTTTTGGAACTGAAAAATATCTTGTGACATTATTCTTTCTGTATGTCAAAATGGATGTATCGGTCAAATCAGTCGGGTCATTCTTATTGTGTAGAACAAGCAACAAGCAGAGCTTCGAGAGGCAGAGGTACGATAGCCACCTGACTATATGTGTAAAGCACACACACACACACACACACAATATCACAAGGCATGACTTACATGTCTGTACGTGTCTTTCGACAAATATGTGTAGGTTTATTATTTTGGTGGTACGTACGAAGTCGGGCATTACGGGTTAGGTTTTCTGGGTATTTTTGTATTTACCAGATTTACCCCATGTTGGTGCCTTGTCGATACTTCATAGTCTCCACATGAACAGTGCAATGAAAGCGCAGCGGAGATACTAAGGCTACGTCCGATAATCCACTGTATTCTCGGGTATGAATGATAGGTGCCGAGTGATGCGTTCCTGTAGAGTCATATGGTTGCTTTTTAGTCGCCAGACGTCGTCAATTTTTCCCACCTCTTGCATATCGCTCCGATTTACAAAAGAAAGATAAAAGGAACAAAAGACAGGAACATAGAACATAATCAGCATTATTATATTTATTGGAGTGTCTCTCTATATAAATTGTAATGAGATAAAACTGCATATTCCACGGTCGCGTGGGTGTAAATTGCCCGCTGAAACTGCATATTTCACCCCCATGGAATAAACACCGAAAGGAGATCATTACAACAGAGGTCGCCCCGTTCTCTCGCTCGGGCTGCAAACAGCCGATCACAGAGCAGTTCGTCGAGCTGATTTTAGCTGCAGAATACAGCAGAAATAAATATTTACCCCATCTAATTGTAAGTAAACTCGTACTCAAGCACATTATTGGAGTAGCTAACAAGCGTCATCGAACAACTATACGTGCGTTGCGAGATTTATACGATAGTAGTGAAGCAGCTCCGAATCAGTGGAATCTGGTTCATGATAAATTATGTTGCAGGCGATTGCTCACTTAAAACAACCAACTCAGAACTTTGCGCTCATGCAAACCAAAACATTAAACAATACTTTGCTCGATTGATAATATATTAGCACAGAGCTAAGTTGATACACATAATAATGAAATTATTTCCTTGTTGTGAGGGGAATATGCAGTTTTGTTGCCCCTCGGCTATGCACAACCTCGGGGCAACAAAACTACATATTCCCTCAAAACAGGTCAATATTTTCATAATATCACAAACAAATTTACATGAGAAAAATGTATTGTTCTGACAGCGAGTTTTATAAATATAGAAATTTGACTCTAGCAGTATCAAATATAATAAACCAGTACTCACTATGTCAACAAATAAAACGATTTCTGCAGTCAGATGTGTTATCTTCACAGTGTTTATTTTTTGTGGAGGTCCAAAATAAACGAAGTACAGGTTTTCCATATAACAAACTGTTAAAATGATTACAGCAAAGAGGCTATATATATATGTACAAGAATCTAGTGAGCACATTTTACTGAACAGGTTCACAGTTTCCTTGGTCGCTAATTCTATTAATTTTAAGATATGAGCTTGTTATCAGAATCCTATGTGTAATCCTACATGGAAACCATCGTAGCTTTGTAGCCACTGTGGTGCGGATAGGCATCCCATAAACTTTATACTTTCTCCAAACTCTCTTTCCCACATTTCTGATGATTTGACATTTGAAAATATGAACCGGTGTTTTATTTTTTTAACACTTTTAGTAGTCTTTCGAAAGTACCGATATATTAGGTAGAATAATATGAAGATGATGTCCAGCTTAGATGTCAATATTTTTTTGAAATAACGACAGATCACCATTAAAAACTCATGTGACACCTCTTCCCACTTCCCTTATATGCGTTGTAATTGTAAATTATGGACGGAAACGAAATTAAATGCTGAAGTCTTCATATCCAAGGAGGTTTCCATCACCGTCTAGCAGATCGAATATATAAAGAACAATTTTTTATTAGGGTGATGTACATGTAGACCCGAACAAGAATTAGAATGGACAATTACGACGACCTTTCGAAGTCTATGAGTTAAGTTCTTATTAAATTTTGATTCTCTCTACATAAGATACGATGACGGCGACGAACTTTCACTTATCAGCAAAGAAAGCGTCCCGATATATATTTTGTATCTATATCTGGGCTACGGAAAATTGATACTATCTATTTAATTGAACTGTCTATATTTATACAGAGGTTCTATATAACAACCACAGAAGATTATTTTGCGTGGTAGCGCGCGAAGATAGCTGAAGAAGTTAAGTGAAATTAATATAAGTGGAATCTATTAATATAAAGGACTGACGGAGAAGTATCGATTTTGATGTGTCTGGGGCGTAAACATAAACCATCATTGTACGCCAATTTCACTGACATCTTATGAACAGGATATGGATGTTCATTATAGTATATGAGGCGTCTGTCTACAAGGAACGAATGTTAAGTCACGGCACAAACATGCTGGTATGATGTACGTGATATGTTTAGTATGCTATGTGGAAAGGCTATTAGTTTATTGAAGTGGAAAATGTCTTTGGACCAATACTGGCTACTTAAATCATCGAATTTGGTACTTAAAGCAGACGCTCATATCTATTAATCTGTTAATCAATAAGCCAAGTTGGCTGACCAGATTTCAACTGAATTCAAAAGAGAAGTACGAAAATCATTGTAGGTATGATATAGCAGGCTTCTATGTCAGCCAAACAGGTTAAGTTGCGGTTATTCTGACTTCTCAGATGTGCCACTGGCTGATACTAGAGACTGGGAACCAGCGAGAGAGAGAGAGCGAGAGAGAGAGAGAAAGAGAGAGAGAATTAAGGTTTAACGTCGCGTTCAGCAATATTTCAGCTATATAGTGACGATCAAAGAAAGTTTTAAGTATTCAAGTTAATAACTTGGTAATCCAGCACATGAAAACATACACACATTAAAACTTATGCAACAAACCGATTTCTCTTAAATAACCTAAGATACAGTCATCGTTTACCCGACTACAAAGATCTTCTAAAGTAGTTGCTCGATAAAAAGAATCTTTTGCAATCTTAAAATCTATACAGCCGATAAGAATATGTCTCACTGTGAGATCTTCGTGGCATGGAATACACCTTGGGACTGCTCTCTTTTAGTAAATGTTCGTGAGTTAATCGTGTACAGCCGATGCTACATCGCCTGATCGAAACGTTTCTGGCTGTTCAAATGAGTATAGGCTACAGTTTTTTTGAACTCATGAAGTTGTGTTATTATTCACAGCGTCCCATAAAGCTTGAAACAGCTTTCTCACATACATGTAAGTACAGATCGAGGGTCTGCAATCGCTATATGGGATTCCAACCAGGGGCAAGGAACCAATACCAAAAACGTTAAGAACATTGCTTTAACTAATAAGAAATACTCTTAAAACACTCTACAGAGGATTATAAATGTTCTGCAGAACTTTTAAGTGGATACAGAAATTCCAGCTTTCCCGCAACAATGGTCTACATCTTCACGGAGTCGCGATATTCTAGGCATGCGAAACAAAAATCAAAATGACCGCCTTAATGACGTCACAGTGAGGTCAAATTCTTAAAATCCACTCTGGTGGATTTGTCGATCAGGTTTCTCAATTCTTTTTCAAAAGAACAACGAAATTATCTGGTGTGAAGTAAAACAGTTTTTGGCAGTTAGAACGTAACTCTTCATTCGCACCGCCATCCTGCATTTACCTATCATGATCCAATGCTCGGAGTGGGCTCAAAATGACCCCATTGCAATAAGCTCATCCATTCTTAATGTTTGTTCGTTTAGAAGATTAAGGTGGTGTAGAAAATTTGCTCCCTCCCACTCGAATTGGATGAGGATTAACTAATATAAACTGAGAGATGTTATTTAAAGATTGCAGCTGTCATACGAGTTGGCAGCAAGTATGTGAGTCGCAATTTAGTTAATTGAATTTGATCGGGGATAGAAATTTAATTAGGAGGCTACGAAATAACATCACCAGGTGAGAGGTAATTTGCATATAGGTGAGTATACAAACGGCTATGTATATAAAGTCGAGTCTATATTGCGTGCTTCTGTACAATCGTTAATGTTTGCCTCAGCAGTTGCATTCGAGATATACATAAACCTTGAAAGTGAACAACGCGCTTCCCTCTGTTGCTTCGGAGTGGGTATGTATGCATTCTATTGAATATATTAATAGAGTAAATGACGCGTGATTTACTTTACGTACTTTTGATGGATATTTCATCAAATCTCATTAATCCTTCATCAAATCTGATCTCAATCGAATTGTTTAAGTGTTCGGGCAGTTAACTCGATGCTATGTTATATATGGCTTTGAACAGGTCGCAATGGTAGTTGTGATCGCACATACGATTTACGAAAACCACCCGCTAGTCTACATAATGCAAGTTAGCGGTATCCACTCCTACATCCTGTGATGAATCGTTGCAATTCTGAATCAAATTTGAAAGTCATGGACGTATATACATATTGGGGATATGCTTGATAGTGATTTGGAGCTCGATAAGATACGAGTCAGTCGTGAATATTTTCTTTTCGATTTCTTTTGAAGATTCGGATTGTTCCATTTTTGTCAGAACCGATTCATAATGTAAAATTTCTCAAATAGTCTAGTAGCCAGATTTTTAAAAGGTTTACTTTTCGGTTTCGGGTCTCCCCCTGTCAACAATTGTTTGAGGTTTGAACTAGTTCGTGGATACACTGAGACGTCGGCAAGTCAGCTGCAACTCACCCCAACTGTGCCAGATGGATCTCCCACCTTCGATGGAAAAAATTGACGGCCACATTTGAAATGGATATTCATATATAAAACTGAAAGCAATGTTTTTATCTTGAGTTAAAATGGTTCTCGTATTTTACCTCTTTTACCACTATAGTTTTCAGGGTATTGCAATGTTTTATTATTCTAATGAGATATTCCATGCAAGTAATATCCCTCAAGGATGACGAACATTTCCTACATGTGTTGAAACGGATATGAAATTTCATTGTACTGAGGAAAATATACCTATATAAAACAACATCTTTATACTCTATACCTAGCATATAATTGTCGTTACTCGGTTTAGTTCTTGAAATTCGCCCTTTACTGGACTGGTTACGTCTGATTATTGTTGATGATACAAGACTAGTGTCTAATCCGTCAATGTTGACGAAACTGTGCATTATGAATTTGCGGTAATAGGAAATAATTATACAGAACTTGAGACAAATAAATTCAAGAGATTTGATGGTTCAACGACCTGCGACACTGAGATTAAATGATGTTGACATTAAAATGACCCGGCCTGTTGAGGTTAATTGCTCTATTCCACGCATATAGTTTTACCTGTCAATATCCTTATGTCGAAAACCAAGCACAACATCCTGAAATCCTGTACGATCCGCTCTATCAATGCAGCTATTAGTGTCGTCGCATCACTGAAAAACACATGTGAACGTAGTTTTTCTACAGGCATAATTGAAAATAAACATTTCATTATACTTTATCTGTGACATTACTGTCAGTATTATCGTGATTAGATATTATTG
>JAVTVY010050874.1:0-27109 GCA_036873755.1 Hanleya hanleyi
TAGCTAAGAAATTATTTTTCTTACGGACAAAATTATTTCGTAAAGCGTTACGAACTAAGAAAAATATAAGAATATATTTCTTTGAAGATCTGTTATAAGAATATTTATCTTGTGTGGCTCCCAAGAAAAGTTTTCTTGGATGAGAGAAATAAAAAAAATCTGCTGAATCTGGAAAAATAAGCAAACCTTTATTATTAAAAAGCAACAGAAGATTTCTTTGAACCAATCCTTTTCGTGTAAATATTCTTGCTTTATCATCTGTACTGATTTAGAGTGTTTTTCTTATTCTAGAAAATTTAAGAAATCTGTTTTTTATCGGTGCATAGGAGGTGAAAGTCCATCACCCTATTTCTGTCTGTAAAATACCGTCAACTTTTTCAGATTTTTGGTACAGGCGAGATATTGAGAAAGAAGGAGTGATGGTTGTGTTGGTGTCAGTATCGGTGTCTGATTTTGTGTTTTTGTTGCTAGTGGGGCAGTTAATGATTGATACGTATTTCCTTCAATTTAATGTCTGGGTTTAATGTTGTCTTGTTAATCTTTTTGCTTAAATGGTCTGAATATTCCTCATTGCTGAACTTTACTCTTATGTACATATTATCCAACATGCCCATATTTTCAATTACCTTGGATCTTATTTGCCCGTTTCTAATCATGTTCAAATAATTTGTCCAGGTATGAAAGTACGAATGATGTCCATTAACTATTCCTGTGAATTCTCTACGACGATGGCATGACAGGATGATACAGATAAGTTTATATGGACTACAAAACGATTGCCTCCTTAATATTCTCATTATACATTATGTGTAGGACTACACAGAAGCAACATGAACATTCGTCAACTTTGAGCTGTTCAAAGCTACATTTCAATCTGCACAGCTTCGTGGTAACTGTAATAAGTTGGCAGTACAGAAACACTCATGTTGTCTACCTCTTCAACATATACATGATCAATTATAGTGCCACCTTCTGAAGTAGGCTCTTGGACGCATTGTCTGTAACCATTTTCGACCATGCATCTCTCAATTGAAGAAGTACCATGTAAAACATCTTGGTTGAAGTCCCCCATGACAATTTTGCGAGAACTAAGTTCTCTGAGATAAGATAACAAGCTGTTCATCTGTTCGATAAACAAATCTGCTGGGTATGACTGTGGTCTGTATACTACAACTACCACCTGATCTACTTGAGGAAGATGAAAAGCCAAGTATTCAAGGTTATGTACAGGCAATGACAGTCTCTCAAAGGCTTCTGTTAACTTCGTATACACAGCTACACCCCCATGCGCCTGACTGCTCAGTCCCCTGAAAAGTGGCTGGGAGTCATCATAGCACTCTGATCTTGGCTGATGGTGCAACTGATAATTGTCAAGCTTCAGTTGTCTGTCATTAGACGATTTGGTTAACCATGTTTCAGTCAAACAAATGCAGTTTGCTTCTGCAAATCTGTTATCACATCTCAGATTTTCCACATTGCACAATAATCCTTGAATGTTATGCAGCATTACACAAGTCTGTGATTTATCTGGTTGATCTGCCATAATGAATTGTGGCATTGTTGACATTGCTTCTGCAACTCTCTCATCGCAATATAAGGCATCTTCGTTGAAACCTTGTATTGTAAGCCCACTCACAGAGGTTACACGACTTAGTGCTACATAGCCTTGCCCAGGAGCGAATACGCCATCCAGTGACACAGCCGCCTTGTCTACGGTTAGTCCTTGAACTTTATGCACTGTGCAGGCCCAAGCAAGTTTTAAAGGGAACTGACGCCTTACTCCGCCTTGATTATTGACTGTGTCTTCTTCTGGTTGAATTGGGGTACTACCTTCAGGCAAAGATGATCTTATCGAGGACTGCTTGCGCAGATTCCTTCCAATTTTCATGTCATCAAACACAACATACACAAGTTTAGGGAAACTTCCTGCCATTTGTTCGATGTGTGTAACTGTGCCGAAGACACCATTGACCAGTCCATCTGAAACATCAATGTTCTTTGTCAACATTATTCGAGCGCCTTCAGCAATTGTTATCGATTTCATCAAAGATGTCCTGTGTACCCGTACATGGTGATTTTTTCTTTCTTCTAGCTTTCCTGACCTTGCATCTCTAGAAAAGTCTTGCGCATCAATAAGAACAGGGTCAGTACATCTTTTATGGAGGGCAGTCAGATTGTACTCATCCACCTGGACATTTTTAGGAAATATGTGCATGACATCATTCTCTTCTCCAGTTTCACAAGCTTTCAGCAAATCAGCATCTTTTGGACTAAGAACTTCGCTCATCTTTTTCGTACGTACGTGATTCAATGCTTCTGCAAACTCAGTGTCTTCTTTTTGACGCATGATCTCTTCTAGTTCTACAATACTGAACGGTAGTTCATTCCAGAAATCTACTAAACCATCATCAGCATCATCCGGATTTTTACTTTTAGGTACAAACAATGGCTTGGCCATGACCGGTGGGAGTTGATAGAAATCACCGACTGCTAGAATGCTAACATTTCCAAAAGGAACATTTCCTACTTGTTTAAGTTGCCGGAGCCTTCCATGTATATAATTGAGCAGTTTGTTGTCAACCATTGATATTTCATCAATAATGAGGATTTGCAGGCCACCCAGCTTAGAACGTAGGGTATTGATTTTCTCATCACGTAGCATTACATAAGGAGGCCTTGTATCTGTTCCTATGGATAAAGCACTGTGAATAGTGGACGCTCCAATGTTGTAAGCTGCTACACCAGTAGGGGCCGTAAGCATCACTGAAACGTCATCTGGATTTGAAAGTGTGCGTGAGAGAATCCGTGTTGCTTCGTAGTAAATACACTTTATCAAGTGACTTTTCCCTGTTCCTGCTCCACCAGTCACGAAAAGATGGAACGGGTGTGGGCTTTTGCCATGTACCTTGTCCAAGCACCATTGTCTGATCTTGTAGAAAATGCTCGATTGAGTCTGGTTCAAAGACCTCAACATTGGTAGAGCTTGGTCTCGTGATATCACCGCTGGTGACACTTCAATCTGATTTTCGGTTCTATTACCTCCCAGCAAATCTGGAAAATCTTGATGTTCCACATCAGTTGTACATTTCTTAGCTGTTGTTGTACATTCCAACCTTTCCAACTCGGTTTCAGGACATAACTGAGCCCAAGCATCTTCCAGACGTCCACAATTTTCCAGCATTTCCTCAGCTTTCTTTAGAGTGTCTGCTTCTTTCTCAAATAGGACTTGATTCTGTTCAATTATTGATTTCACTGATTGAACTTTTCCACAGAGAGAGACTGCTCCGGCCTCATAGAAATCCTGATATCTGTCAAATTCTGGTGGCTTCAACTGAGAATCGAAATGGTAAGGGAGAAACAATTGTATCCTGCTTTGGTAGTATTTCTCTGGTGCTTTTGTCTGTGAAAATCGAGCATACCTTACAACAGCAGGGTCAGTCCTTGTTCGTTTCTGAACAAAACCACGTCCGTTTTCAAGCTCATGAACTGTACTTTGCTTCTTCTTAGTCTCAGTCACTTCAGATTTTGACAGCACTCTGTACTCTGAACAAAAGCTAGCCAAACACATGGTGTCAAATTCTTCTCCTTCTGGCCGGGCCTTATATCTGTCCACAAAACTAGTCATCCAGATTTCCTCATTATCTACTTTGGAATCATCACATTTTTTTTTAAGCGTACTAAGTGGCAAACTAAGTCGGACTGGATCTACAGTTGGAATAAACTGTACTTTTCTGGACCCCTCTTTAAGTCTCAAGTTACAGACTCTGTAAACGGCTTCTTGTGCGCTAACTTCTCGGTTATGTAGGTATATGCTACCTAGTTTTTTCATTTTTGTTTTGTCGTCTGTGTTCCCATCTGGAAATGCTTCTCTTCTTGCACTTTCTAACAGCAATCCCATTTCCCTCTCTGCTTTTGAGATATAGGACACTATGTACACAATACAAGAATATGCATCGAATACATACTGTATATCCATATTAGCATCCCACAAGCGCAAAAGATCAGGGTTATACTGGTTTATCCAGATATCTTGTGCTTGCCTTTGCAAAACGAGGTTTGATTTCTTGGAAAGTACAGCATGAGCCTGTTCAAATATTTCCTGAGAAATGTCTACATCCTGAAATAGATCATCTGTTGTTTTGTAATTCTGGTCTTTATTTGTCAAATTTTCTCGAACTTTCTTGAGAATTTCTTCTGCCCTTTGCTTCGTCATGTCATTCGACTGTGTTGTACGAGATGGGGCTGTAACATCTTCGTCGTCTTTCTCATCAGCATTTGCACTGGGACGACTGATGAATGTTCGTTTTGATGCAGGTCTGGGCATACCAAATCGACATTCAGTTCCCTTTTTTCTGCAGGACTTCGAATGATTCTTACTGTGAGTTTGAACTTGACTGACAATCTCATACAGTTCAGCATCGTCTTCAACATTTGGCAGCTTACATGTGACGTATTTGTCAACAAATGCAGCTACAGTCTCGTCTTCGTCTACATCAACTTTTGGTGCATTGTCAACCCAAAACAAACAATGTGTATGTGGCGATCCACGTTGTTGAAACTCAACACGGTAGAAATAGTCTGCTATTTTTCCAATGGGCTGAGCAGGCGACATAATAACGTCGTTCAAGAATCTGTGGAATCTGTGATCAAACATTCTGGCAACAGTCACTGGATTGCTCCTGAGAATCTCGCATTTCTCTGTCCAATCTAGCTCACTAGCTTTTCTGGTATCTGCTTCTTGTCGCATGATTGCTTCTAATACTTCACACCATCTCATATCTGCAGATGAAAAAGAACAAAACCATGTTGGGATTCCAAGTTGACGCAACATCGCAAACAAATCTTTTTGTGCAGCTTGCCAAAATGGTGGTGTTCCTCGGATAGCCTTCAGAAATTTGTAGCCCTCGTCACATTTCAAAATGTCTTTTAACGGCTCATTCTCTGTCAACATTTGGGCATTTATTGTTCTCTCACTTCCGGTTCCTTTGCGCAGTGCAATTGAGACTCCACTCTTCACTTGATGTACTTCAGACTTGAACTGAGAATAGAATATGAAATCTATATTCCTTGCGAACCTATTGTCTGCACCCATTAGACGACAATGGATATACCTGGCTAATGATATCTTATTCTCGCGTTCATCGCTTAGAGTTGGAGCTCCTTCTGGATATAAAACTGGGAAGGACTTCGCCTCATTTCCATCATCCAGTAGCAACTGAACAGGTGTGTTTTTTTCAGCAGGTGCTAGACAGAGTATTTCATCAAAATGCTGGTCAAGAAGCTCTTGCCCAATGTCAATGGGTTGTAAACATGTATCATGTAGTATGCCATGAAGCCTCCCATCTGCGTGTTCTTCACTTTGTTCTGATAGCTGTCTTTCCGTTTGTTCTGGTAGATTTGGCAACTCGTCTTCCTCCGAGTCATTTTCTTCATTTTGCTCGAAAGCACTCTGCCAGTCTCTGTTGAACTGTACATCTTTGTACCACAAGTTATTCTGTTTAAGAAAGTTTAATGCTTCTTGTAAATGATTTACGTTTACAAATTGATATTCATAATGACCTTTGAAAGTTAGTTTTCTTTTCAGCTTTACTTTGATGGTTTGGTCTTGTGCTTCACATCTTGGCAAGATGTTTGTAGTTGAAGGGACATCGGATGGAACGCAAATGACAGGGCCGAAAATTCCGTGTTGTCTGGTTTTCGGCAAGGCCATGACTTTCATAAATGGAATGTGCAAAGCTATCAAATGTTGTTCAAGGGCATTCAAGCATTTCAGTTGTGGAGGAATTGCTCGGAGACGTAAGTTATTTGCAATGGCTTCAGAGGGCATTTTGCCAGAAATCACTTTCCGGTGACAAGTGTAGCAAACCCAGAGAGTTGATAGTGCAGTTTCTAAATACGAACAGTTGTCAGCACACGTTTCACTACATTTGTGCAAGTATTCTTCAGATATGCATTTATCTGCCATGGATGTCACTGCTGGGCCTTTGTCAGCGTACGTCTGTCTGTTACATTTCATCACTTGCTTTTGGAATAGGAGTCGATGACATATACAACAGATATATTCTGGCCCACTGGATATCTCTTTCTTAAAACTTCGAGCAACATTTGTGAACTCTTTCTTCATTGCCATACTGTTTGTCCGTCGTTGTACATTATTCTCCTTCAACTTCAATCTGTGTTCCGGATAATCTCTGTATTTCTGTGTACTATAGACCTTCACCTTGTCTTGATGTTCCTTATCATGTCTGTATTTCTGTGTACTATAGGTCTTCACCTTATCTTGATGTTCCTTATCATCTCTGTATTTCTGTGAACTACTGATCTTCTTAATCTCTCTATGCTGCGGATTATCTTTGTATTTCTGTGCACTATAGGCTTTCACCTTGTCCTGATGTTCCTTATCATCTCTGTATTTCTGTGTACTATAGACCTTCACTTTATCCTGATGTTCCTTGTCTCTGTATTTCTGTGTACTACTGGTCTTCTTACTCTCTCTATGCTGCGGATTATCTTTGTATTTCTGTGCACTATAAGCTTTCACCTTATCCTGGTGTTCCTTATCATCTTTGTATTTCTGTGAACTATAGGCTTTCACCTTATACCGATGGTTCTCATCATCTTTGTACTTTTGTACACTTTGGTCTCTCTTTGTTTTCTGATATTCCAGGTCTTCTTTGTATTTTATCTTACTGTGTGCTTTCTTAATTTCTCTTTTTTCTGCATTATTCCAATACTGTTCATATTTTATTTTTCTTCGCTTTGCATGAACATCTTCGATAAAATCTGTGTTCAAAGCTCGTTTCTTTGCAGCTGCTTCACGTCTCAACTTGTCAAGTTGTCTCTTTCCCATTTTCCTGCGTTTCCTGAGAGGGGTGCTTGATATTGTGTCACATTTCCGCTTAAGCAACTTGATATTTTCAGTATCAGTTTTACCTCCTGACAAATGTTCGTGTTTGGAATCAGTAACATCTTCACTCAAGTCATCAGAGGTATTTTCCAACACGTTTGAGCGCAATTTTACTGGACCAGGAGTGGACGGTTTCAAATTTAATTCTTGCGGACATGGATTAGGAAATCCACTTGCACAGGTCAAGCATATTTGAGTGTTTCTGTCTTTAACACAAAGTACAACATCATAATGTGTCTGCTGACAATGTTTGAGATAAATTGCCGTTTTCTTGATCTGCAAGTTCTTATCCAGCTGGGTACTTGAAAATCTCAACCATGTATTGTCAGTGAATGTGTAAATGTCGGTTTGGAATAAACCACAAGCCGCAAGAATTTCAACATCTGTTGCCCAACTTCCAACATACTGCATTCGGGACCTTTGGATATAATCCTCCACACATGTGTAACCACTTCCAAGGTGACAGCTGAATGTCTCGGGCTTTGCTTTGATTTGCTTAACCACAGCAGTTCTTACTTTCCTGTGATTATCCTCAGTGCCACAAACAACAAAAGACAATGCTCTGAAGAAACAGTTGCCATCTCGTTTTATTTGCCGTGTTTTGCATGGTTCTCCCATATCTATACAATGCGTATTATCTGAATGATTCACATTCTCGTTACAACAGTTTTGTATTTTGAGTTGCATGCAAATGCTATCCTTTGCTATCGATGTCAGTGGACAGAATCTGTATGTAGCAGGCCCTGAATCGGAAACAACCTCCAAGTCCTGCTCACAGTGAGTAGGTGCATCGTAAAATTCGGAGTTTTGCTGTTCACCAGATTGCTCTAGTCGGACAGAAACGTTTAATGAACTCACTTCAAACTGTTCAAGTGGTCCAACATTCATGGATCTTGCTAAATCAAGACAATGGCAATATACATCATTGATACTGTGCACAGTCAGCAATACGCTTGTGCCATCTGAAGCCATCAATGCTCTTCGGTTTCTGGCATGTGAATCAAAAATGTAGAACTTCTCATCTTTCTTGGTCACCATAAATGTGTTGCCTGCATAAGTCACAAAGCATGCTTCAGATTCTGATAAACTTTTGTCCAATGCATACTCCAGTGACACCACAAAGTCTACATCAACATTGCCGGTATTGTTTCCAATTAAACCTGCCAAGGAGCTGCCAGTCTTCAATTCAAAACACATGCCAAACAATTCTATTGCATCTGGTAGTTCAGATATGAGAAGGTAATCTGTGTCAGTATGCATAGACGAGGCATTGCGCAAATGTTCATACAGTTCATTGCCACGTTCTAGAATGTAATCAAGATCTGAGCTATCCCAGGTTTCAATATCCTTGATTTTACTGAACACAACTGAAGAGAGACTGTTTACTACACACTGTTTTCCACTGTTTGGTAAGAAACGTGAATCACCTTGGTGGAAATTGCCTTGTACAACATGGTTTGCTCTGAATACATTTGGACTGTTTGTTAGATCATTCAAATCACTATATGAATCTTGTAATTCGCATTCATATGCTTCAGGTCGGATGCTACTTTGTTCACATCTTTCACTATCAATGCCTGGGTGTTTGGTTTTATAACGGCGATCTTCATTTACTGTTTTGTTGTCCTGATACATTGCTGCAGTAGTTTTTTCATTTTCTGGTTTTCTTTGCTCTGATTCCACTTGCATGTTTGGGTATTTTTTTATGTTTTCAGTTTCAGTTTGAGCTTTGCATTTTTGAGCCTTTGGAGGGGGCATACCCTTTCTGTCATATGAGCTTTTTGATTTAGGAGGGAAGCAATAACCCTCGTCGTCATTAGAGCTTTTTGATTTAGAAGGGAAGCAATAACCCTTGTCAATGTCACTCGTCTCTCCCACGTTTTCCCAGCTCCTCTTCATGGCTTCTGACTTCTTAGCACATCGTCTTCGTGGCATAATGTTATCTACAAAGAGAAAACTATTTTGTTAATATTTCTCAATCTATTATATTTTCTGTACTAAAGCAATTTACACAACTAACATCGAGATTTGACTTGATTCGGTTCGCACGGATGCCTGATTGTAGCATTTCATTTCAGTTCGTAACGATTATAATGTGCACGTTTCTTTGGTGATAATTTTTTTTTTCTCATACAAAATATTGTTCCTGAACACCCTGCGTCTCATTAACACACTGTGATGTTTACTACATACCAGTGGTGTTTTATTTCTATTTTTCTGCAACAGGACTAGGAAATTAATAAATCGTTAGCCTGCGAGGGCCTCATCGGGACATAAATCCTGATTATAACAAAAACAACAACAACAATATCCCAGAAATGACACTAATATCAAAGATTTCAAAACAAAATCAAACAGTTATTACACGACTGCAAGTGCAAAAGTAGTTATATGTTCCAACATATTAAACAGAAGCATTTGTATCGTAAACACAAACTGGCTAACCAAAAACGTCTTAAACACAAAGTTTGAATAGATGAAGTTTGACTTTTGTCACGTTCTGAAACTCGCCAATGCGATAATACAGGGTTCGTACGCTTTCGCTTACCCAAAATTCAAGAACTTTTCCCAGGACTAATCCGGATGATTGGACTTGACATTCAAGCTTTTTTCACGGACCAGAAGATATATATAAACAACGCCGATGTTGTTGTAGATTCATAGATTTTTCCTGTCCCAAGTCATCAATATATCCAAATACATGATCATCTGATCAATTTACAATCTACCTAATTGTCGGGGAGATTTACCATAGTATCTTCTGAAATACTATTATCTCCGAATCCAGAGAGGGATGAGTTCTAACTGAAATAGAATAGCCGGCATACGATTGTGATACCTAGAATATATGGAATTAGTTGCATCTATATTTGACTACTTCATGCCAACTACGAATCTCACGCAAATAAACACAGATGCGCATTTGGATCAGACTTCTCAATTTTCTTCTGTTTGACACGAATGTCGAGGGGAACAGGTCACTTCGTCCCCAAACCAACTCGTCTCCAACCTTGAGTCAACTCGTCCCCAAACCAAAATCAAATTTTACAGACAAATTTAACATTTCCCTATGAACGTTACATACATGCTATGCCCTATTATTGGATATTGATTGAAATTGTAGCTCAAGGGTCATTTCCTATACGGATTTCGCGGCCCAGCAAATTAAATTATTTAAATTTCTCGGTACATTTCTTAGTTCAAGATCTTTACCTTTAGAATAATTAAATAGCAAAGATAATAATTTTATTACTTGCCATTTATTTTTGCTTTTTCTGTATTGATTGAAATTGTAGTTCAAGGGTCGCTTCCCATACGGATTTCGCGGCCCATCAACTCAATATTTTATTTTAATTTCATGTTACATTTCTTAGTTCATTTAAGTTGTTTACACGCGCTGTATTTTAAAATAAATAAATAAATAACAAGGGGTGAGCAGAGGGAGGTATAAATATAAATTGTTTTTTCTTTACTGAATCTTTTTCTGTTATATTTCTGGTCTGGACTTATCAATGAGCAGCGTAGCGGATTAAATTGATTGGCTGTCCATTGCTTTACTGAGTAGTCACTGACATTTCATTGAACAATCGATGAATAAACTAACAGTTGGAGTTAAGGAGCAGGTTACCGTTGAGTTTTGAAATATTACGGTATAAAATCTAGTTTTCAAAGTAATGTAATTCCGAACTTTGACCAACACACGATACAGTCCGCAGTTTAGCAATGAGTCATCCATATTTTTATTTATTGGCATATCACGGGAATTTTACCAACAGCTTTTTCAAGGTTGGGGATGAGTTGGCTCAAGTTGGGGACGAGTTGGTTTGGGGACGAAATGACATATATTCGCTGGTTGGGGACGAGTTGTTTGGGGAAGAGTTGGTTTGGGGACGAAGTGACCTGTGTCCATGTCGCGATATCAAGCTATGATATTGAAAACATATTTTTGTACTGTTTTGTCTAAAATAATCCAAAAATGTATCATTCCTATCGAAAGTGGCGATACGGAATAATTTACGGCTGTAGAAGTCGCCGTGTCATGTATACAACGAAAATAGTTTGCGATCTTGTATTTGTTAATTATACAGGTGCAAACCGAAAGAATAATTATCCCACCGAATATAATCTAAACAGAATAATAATTATTATAGATGTTATACACAAGAAAGCAAAACTTATTTATTCGAAATGTATAATCGCCGTACGTGAAAAGCGCTGCTCGTTGTTTTTCAGCATCGGGATCGAAGAATCTATATAGCTTCCCTCATGTATTGACCCCCTAGATCTCTTAATCCCCTTAATCCAAAACTTCTTTCTGATCATGGTGACAAATGAAGATGATACATAATGATATCAGTTATTTCCTCTAATGAAGCCGACGGTCTTGCATATCGCTCCAATTTAAGCTGTTCAACAGCCCCTCGGTTGGCAAAAATTCACAAGGTGTCGCACATCATGCTTTTGAATAAATGATATTAAAGTTGGATTTGAGGTGGAATAAATGTTTTTCATATTCAGCGATACTTATTGAAAAATAAATAATGAACAAAAATGGACTGCATGATGTCTCCAGTTGTCGTGAATTCGTTGACGTTGAATTCATCTTAATTACCGTACAGCAGTTCGTCTTCATCGTACACACCTGGTATGAATGTGGAGAAACAAGACAGAATACAACAGTGTTCAGTTACCTGTTATTTAAAATTAAATCATTGACCACCAGGAGAAAACATTTTAGCTATAAACAGGGGTCGAAATATTCAAGATAATTTACCTGTCACACGAGACAGGTGACCAAAAGGTTTACCTGTCACCTTTAAGTATTACCTGAACGATCGTTGAAATTGTCAAATACATGTAATTCAAGACACATGTTGCAAGCTACCAGTAAATTAATGACACCTTGATTTTATGCAGTAATTAGCAGCTGTTTTGCTATTACCAAAGACATAATTTGAACACCTAAAAAGGAAGCATGGGCTACATGTCACTGAATATGGGTAGTTTATTTCTCTACCGGTCTCCTTCAAAAATGACAGGTGTAAAGTTTATCCCTGTATAATATATTCTTAACCCGTATTTCATGGCTGTTGCTGGTTTCAATTAAATCCTTCATGACAGGAAATAATCATTTCGAGCTAGCATCATTGACTATTAGGTCGCCTACTCAGATATATCCACACCAAATTCTCTGGAATAATTTAATAGATCAAGAAGAAATGACGTGGTGAAAGAATTGTTGGAGATCCTCCTCATAATAGAGCTTTGCTGAACCGTATGATGAGCCAATTCCATCAGGAAATGGATTACAGTTTTCTTGCGTCATTAAAAAAAAATTTTGAGCCGTTCCTCAATGAACAGTATGGCTGTTATAAAACAAAATTTAGTTTTTGTATCAGACATTTATTTAAATGGATAAAATCGTTCTACCACGCAGGTACCTTTCATGCGACGAGCTAAGCTACTGAGAGACCTTGGAGACTTCGCAATAGTCAATGTGCGAGAATATATCCAAAACTCATCACCTTTATTACATGTAGGCGAATAAAATACAACGCAGAGAAGAAAGCCTGTATTTAGTGATCCTTTATATCACAAATCTCATACAGTAATATTTTCAAAGTATATACCCTTTTTATTGCAGCCAGTTACTTGTTGATGGGTGGTGGTTATCTTCGGATACTTCGGCTTCGTCTACCATTCAAACTGACTGTAAAAAAACCTCGAGTGTGATATTAAAACAAATCCTCCTCCCTCTTATACATGGTGTATCTCGATTTTGATTGGTCCTACGACGGGCCGTTGAGTAGCGCTAGGAGCTACTTGTATCTGCTGATTAAATCATGTATTTGAAATTATAAACTTCTCTAGTTTATAAACATACAGGCAATGAAAAATAATTATCATGATTACGGCAGAGTATGTGAGTAATAATCGGCGGACTAGTACTGGGAAAACTAAGTATTCATAACTTACTATTAACAATATAAGAATAACAATGAAGAATAACAAAAACAAACCAAATCAATGTTTTATTAACATTTTCATTTAATTTACATTCAGCAAATTACCTGTAAAATAGTGAAAATAATCGAGTATATACATGCTGTTCTGTCATTTCCGCGATCTATTTAAGTTTTTGAAGAAGGCGAATTTCTTGGCGTTGCTTCCTGAACTACGGTCAAATTTTTAATAAAACCATCATTCCATGGACCCAAAAAAGCTTGTCGTAGTTAGTTTTCAAAGACTTTTCAAGCACTTCGGTTACCCTGTCAATTTTCAGGGTTTTCCAGGGCCTTGAATTTTGTTTTTTGTTTTGTTTTGTTTTTTTGTTCTGCCAAATACAAGTAATTTACAAGAAAGTAAGAACTCTGCTCTTAGAACTTGGAAGTAGGCCAATAGCGGAATGATGGAAATTGCCCAACCTGTGCAACTGTAGTGTTGCTGTTATTGTTACTGTAAAGGAGATGACACGATTAGGCGGCATGTTGGTCTATACATGGCGCGGTTGAAATCGAAAAAAAGAGAGAAAATATATGTACACAATATGTCAAATTCTACCACTATTGCATCATGAGTATAGTTAGGAGATGAAACTAAAATTCGCAGCATTTCGTGAAATAGCGGTCGAAATCGAGTCATTTAACACATACAATTTGACACGAAGGACTCCTTGGACCAAACACCGTTTAACCTGGTGATGTGCGGTCCTTTCCATCCTTGGTAATTCAACGTATTTCATTTATACTCATTTATCCATCTACAGCAATGCACATATTCTACATAAAAACATTTGTGGCCATAGAAAATTCCATAGAGCAAGCAATACTAGGGTATATGTTATGATGATGCAGTATTTACAAGATAAATCCTTGTGTGAATACGACCACTTGGTAGTTTCTTGTATAGTATTTGCTAGTACATGCAATTATATCTTTGTGGAAATCGACCTACCTAGGAGGAGTGCAGGAAAAGACCTACGCCGCATAATTTAACCGTGCTTAGTTGTATTTCCCACTGCAATCAACAGACAAGGTATATGATGAAGGGACTCCAAATATACAGTCAAGTGTTGACTCAAATGTTCCAAATATTTACTCATGCATCAATCAGTTGCATACTCCAAATGCCTGGCTCTTGTTAGACAACCAGGTTCATAAATGCCATGAGTGCATTCACTGTTTTTCCAACTATCTGACCACTGATAGATGACTTGAATGCTCCACATGTCAAGCCATACATAGGCAATTTGGGTGTTCTAAATGTGGGTAAATTTGAACTGCTCCAAATATTTCGCAAGACATATATGACCGTGCATATATATCATAATGACATTACAAATATATGTCAAACACTGCAGATAACGATGTTACTACCAAAGGAATGCATTGAGAAAAGGAGCTGGCAGACGATTCGTAGAACAATACGTTATGATACACGAAAATAAGTGCATCCCAAAATTGGCTTCTATCTACACCTGCAGAAGACAGAAAATTGTCAAAGATATAGATCAGACACGAACTGTTCAATGACTTCCAGATTTCAGGCCAAAGACATTGGACCAAAATTGATAATGCAGATAGAAAACCGTCCCAGATAATGACCGTACAGAAGAAAACGGACATACAAAAGGAAACCGCTGTCACCCCTAATGAGGAATGCCGGACTGTTTGCCGAAGAACACACACGCTAGGTTGTTTGATTTCGGATATAAATGCCATGTTTATCATGGTCTATGTGGACCATAGAGGTCCACATCCCCCACCAGCAGCACCAGTTATGCAATCCACCATAACTGGTCCTGCTGCTGCGGGGGGTGTGAAACTCTATGGTCGATGAAATCCCATATCATTGATTAAGATTATGATTTTGAAAATGGAGATCTGTCTGAAAAGCCAGACATCCCATAAGTTGAGCAGTTCAATAATTCTCGAGTTATTGTCCGGAAAATATGTAACTACTAAAAATTCGAGACAGCTGGAAGTTATCTTGTGCTACACAAGTAACACAAAAGCAATCCCAAGTGCCATCTCATAACTGCCAATACACTCTCCAAGTTTGAAGTCGATCTGCCCAACGATTCTCGAGTTATTGGTCATACAAGGAATGTGTAAAGAACCAAGTGCTGACAACGCAAGTGGCCATCTTGGATTATGCAGGTAAATGAAAAGCAATCCCAACAGCCCTCTCACCGACATCAAGCCACTACGCAAGTTTGGAGTCGATCGGTTCAATCGTTCTCGATTTAATGTTCGGACAAGATCAAACTGCTGAAATCCAAGATGGCTGGCAGTCAGCTTGAAGTATACAGGTAACTGATAAGCATGAAATTGGAAGTCAATTGGTTCAACAGTTCTAAAGTTTTTGGTCGCAAAAGAAATGTGTAAAGATCAGACAATGCAAGATGGCTGATGACAGCCATCTTGGATTACATGGGCAAATGAAAAGCCATCCCAACTGTTATCTCAGTAATGCCAAGGTACTCTCCAAGTTTGAAGTTGATAGATTCAAAAGTTACCAAGTTATTGGTTGGACAAGAAATGGGTGAATATTCAACTGCTGAGATGCAAGAAGGCTGTTGGCAGCTATATTGCAGGTAAATAAAAGTAATCCCAACCGTCCTCTCACCGATGTCAAGACAAAATTGAAATCGATCGGGTGAATAGTTCTCGAGTTATTGGTCGTAAAGAAAATGTGCAAAGATACAATTGCTGAAATCCCAGATGGCTAATGGCGGCCTTATTGGATTACGCAGGTAACTAAAAAGCAATCCCAGCCGTTCTCTCACCGATGTTAAGAAACTCTCCAAGTCTGGAGTCAATCGATTCAATAGTTCTCGAGTTATTGGTCGGACAAGGAATGTGTAAAGATACAACTGCTGAAATCCAAGATGGCTGATTGTGGCCATCTTGGATTTTACAAGTAACTGAAAAGCAATCGCAACCGCCCTCTCACCGATGTCAAGACACTCTGCAAGTTTGAAGTCGGTTGGTTCAGCGGTTCTCGTGTTATTGATCGAACAAGAAATGTGTAACAGAATTACGGATGCCTAGTGTTTCTAGGTCCCCCCCCCCCCCAACTAACATGCCGTGGGACAATTCAATAGACCACAATACAAGTATAGGGACAGCATATGAAAATGCGACACTATGTGAATGGGGGGTGAGTGAGTGAATAGAATTTAACGTCGTTTGTAACAATATTTCAGCTATATCGCGCCGAACCAGCTAAGCACCACCCAGCCAAGTTGCATTGCTGCATCTTTGAAGCAGCATGGAGACAAGTGATATTACAGTGCTAGACATTATATTATCAAGTTCCTGTTGTTTCTCCGCAAAATTGGGATAGAATATCCGACACAGTTTGTCAATTGGAACATAAGTATATGCCATGCAGTATATGAAATTGTGGATTGATTAAGAATATGACACAGAATGTGAATTGGGACATCTAAATATGCCATGCAGTACATGAAAATGTGAATCGAGTAGGAATATGTGATACAGTACGCGAATTTGGACAGAATATGAATATGCCACGGATTATGAGAATTTGAACAAAATTGAATATGAGGCAGCTATATGTGAATTGCAACAGATTATGACTAGGCGAAACAGGATGTGAATTTGTATAGAATATGCGACACAGTATGTGAATATGTTACCGTGTATATATGAATATGCAGCAACACGCGGATTGAGATATAATATGCGATGCCGTATGTGAAAATGCGAATTAAGAATATATGACACAGTGTGTGCTTGGGGCATCTGAGTATTATTATTATTATACTGTTATTCTCGACAGTTTTGTGCAACTGTATATGCCTGTGGTTTCTAGCTTCTCCGCTCTAGCAACTTCTATAATTTTAGTCAGCTTAAAGTAAAAGTTCTGTTTCCCACCAAATTACAACACATATAAGGAAAATGGGAAAAGGTGCCGACATACTGACAAGAGTCACATGACTTCACAGTATAGTCTTCCGGTTAACCTATTCTAAAGCACATACCAAGAATCTAACGATTCGTGATACGTGTTGTATCTCAGGTACGCTTGTATTGTACATGTTGATGTGGCAACTTGGATGATATGACCACACGGCCCCTAGCACCGGCAGAAGCGGTATTAGATACAAATCAAGAGAGCTATGATGGAAATGCTCTGACAACTCGTATATTGGTAATTGGTGAGTTGTTTCGCTGTGACAACTCGTACACTGGAGATGTAAAGCCCGCCTAACCCTCATTTATTCATTATTAACCATGTTCACCACCTCCATATATTTAGCTGCAGGTACGGATTGTCTTTCTCCAAGAAAACCTAAATCTTTATTCAGAAATAATGTTTTCATACTCGTGCTTAATGGTTATTTTATGCACGGTTAGTGTGGGAAAGTTTATATTTTAGGACAAGGGCGAACTCGATGTTATTGACACGAGTGTTACAGAATAAACGTTTATCCCTCTTTCAATCACGTGTATCCTCCACAATGCAGGTCTGTATACTCTGTACTCCGGATTTGTCAGATGAGCCAGGACTAGGGATGATGAATCATGTGATAGTTTGTGGATCCTCTCATTCACTTCATAGATGACCAATTCAACTGAAATCTATCTTCATTTTGTGTAACACGACACTAATTCCATTGTCAAAGCCAAAGTATGTGCCACAATAAAGTGCTATATGTAATCTGATGCATCAAATTATAGCTTGCTCTTCCGGCTGTGTCATTACATGCAGGGACTCCCATTGGCAAATAAATTGATGTTGTGTTACCCGAGGGAGGTGGAAGGGTAAATGAAATGTATCGAGATAAATTACAGGCAACTTATATGTGGGAAAAGTGAAAGGGATGCAAAATATAAGAAAACAACAATATGAAAGTTTAGGACACTGTTTATTTATCAACATTAATTGATTGTATATGTGTTTAGCATCTACATATACTTCCCAGGGTATAGCCATGTCTATATTTCAGAGACATAGATCTTGATATTCACGGTTTTTTCATACTATTCATTTGTGATCACTAAACAAACAGGAGCCCAAGGGACTTCGATATAGGCTCGTATATCTGGAATTACATTGGTCCAAATTTCAAGGTTGTTTAATAGACTTGATTCGAATTGGTAGTCAGCAATCCAGAGAAAGGTCTACAATTTTGTGCTTCTGAGAATGTAACATATATCACATCTTATAGTGAATGATAAACTAAAATGGGCTTAACTCTTGGTAACAAGTTGACCTTGAAGCAAGAGCCAAGAGCTCACATATCCCACACTGAAATCAACAATAGTCAAACACAAGAAAATAGTAGTTTTCCTGCAAATGGATTCCTTTCAGCAGAGAATTTTTCATGAAGGAAGAAGAAATTGATGAAGTATATCTTTGTTCTTGAGTTAATAAACAGGTATGAATTCATGAAGGACTATTAGTAAATGTATGGTTTTTACGTCACAACAGTTTAACTAAATGTAGCTGTTTCAAACATGGGAGACAACTCCACAGGACAAATACCATATACATGTAGGGGAGAGAACTCTGAATATTACAACCTAACACATATAGTCAGCTAAGCTTGATTCGGTTTTGGGGGAAGGTGACCTTGACCTTTGACAAATTTATCTCAAAATGTATGGCTCCTCTTTGCCATGCGAGTAAGGTAAACTCAAAGTTTGGTATCAATCATACATGTACCTTGAAACTAGAGATATCACATGGACAACAAGTGTTAATGGATGAATGGACAGAACGGAAACATCGCATTACACGACCTCGTCTTCGACAGGCATATGAAAATGTGACTTAATGATTTCTTGATTTTGGGGTCACAGTGACCTTGACTGTTGACCCACATTTTGGTATGTAACACATCATGTCCCTCTAATGTATCTACTGGCAGAAAAAGTTACTTTTGATGATTTCCTGATTTTTGGGTCACAGTGACCTTGAACTCTGACCTGACTTAATTTTTGTACACGATACATCGTCTTCCCTCAATGTGTCAATGGACTCCAAAAACATCAGATTTTTTTGAATTTCATGATTTTGGGGGTCACAGTCACTGGGTGAAATGTGCCAGTTTCCGAATTCGGAAACAGGGCGGAAACTGGGTGGAAACAACCGGATTCCATCCAGTTTCCGCTCAGTTTCCGCATAGTTTCCAAATTGTAAACTGGATAGATACAAGATGGAAACTGCACGGAAACCATGGAGCACCCCAAGCGGAAACTGAGCGGAACCCAGGATTCCGGAGGTACGGAATAGTGAACGTGTTACACTTTCCAAGCTGTTTCCGCCAAGATTCCGCAGCGGAAATTATGCGGAATCTGGGCCGGAAACAGGATTGAAACCGGTTGGAAACTGTAACACTCTGCTGGTTTCCGCACTGGAAACAGCGCGGAAACTGGCTGGAAATTTGAAAAATCCAAATACAGCTGTGCGGAAAATAAGCGGAAACAGGTTGGAAACAGACCGTCCTTAAAAGGTTTCCAACCAGTTTCCGCCTACTTTCCGACTAAGTTTCCAAATTGTAAACTGGACAGAAACAAGACAGAAACTGGGCGGAAACCATGGAGCATGCCAAGCGGAAACTGAACGGAACCCAGGATTCCGGAGGTGCGGAATAGTGGACGTGTTACAGTTTCCGAGCTGTTTCCGCCAAGATTCCGCAGCGGAAATTATGCTGAATCTGGGCCGGAAACAGGATTGAAACCGGTTGGAAACTCTAACACTCTGCTGGTTTCCGCACTGGAAACAGTGCGGAAACAGGCTGGAAATATGAAATATCCAAATAGAGCTGTGCGGAAAATAAGCGGAAACAGGTTGGAAACAGACCGTGCTTAAAAGGTTTCCAACCAGTTTCCGCCTAGTTTCCGACTAAGTTTCCAAATTGTAAACTGGACAGAAACTGGGCGGAAACCATGGAGCACCCAAGCGGAAACTGAGCGGAACCCAGGATTCTGGAGGTGCGGAATAGTGGACGTGTTACAGTTTCCAAGCTGTTTCCGCCAAGATTCCGTAGCGGAAATTATGCGGAATCTGGGCCGGAAACAGGATTGAAACCAGTTGGAAACTGTAACACTGGTTTCCGCACTGGAAACAGCGCGGAAACGGGCTGGAAATATGAAATATCCAAATAGAGCTGTGCGGAAAATAAGCGGAAACAGGTTGGAAACAGACCGTGTCCACCTAGTTTCCGAAACTGTAACACTGGTTTCCGCACTGGAAACAGCGCGGAACGGGCTGGAAATATGAAATATCCAAATAGAGCTGTGCGGAAAATAAGCGGAAACAGGTTGGAAACAGACCGTGCTTAAAAGGTTTCCAACCAGTTTCCGCCTAGTTTCCGACTAAGTTTCCAAATTGTAAACTGGATAGAAACTGGGCGGAAACCATGGAGCACCCAAGCGGAAACTGAGCGGAACCCAGGATTCTGGAGGTGCGGAATAGTGGACGTGTTACAGTTTCCATGCTGTTTCCGCCAAGATTCCGTAGCGGAAATTATGCGGAATCTGGGCCGGAAACAGGATTGAAACCAGTTGGAAACTGTAACACTGGTTTCCGCACTGGAAACAGCGCGGAAACGGGCTGGAAATATGAAATATCCAAATAGAGCTGTGCGGAAAATAAGCGGAAACAGGTTGGAAACAGACCGTGTCCACCTAGTTTCCGACTAAGTTTCCAAATTGTAAACTGGACAGAAACTGGGCGGAAACCATGGAGCATGCCAAGCGGAAACCGAGCGGAACCCAGGATTCCGGAGCTGCGGAATAGTTACAGTTCCCAAGCTGTTTCCGCCAAGATTCCGCAGCGGAAATCATGTCGAAAGTGGGCCGGAAACAGGATTGAAACTGGTTGGAAACTGTAACACTCTGTTGGTTTCCGCAATAGAAACAGAACGGAAACAGGCTGGAAACATGAAATACCTGAATAGAGCGGTGCGGAAAATAAGCGGAAATGTTAGTTTATACAAAAGAAAAGTCAGTGGTAAAATGTTCAATATTTATTTACATTCAGATTGGTATACAGTTCTTTGATCCTGAAATATCAGTGCATTGGAGAATAAGATGTCAAACCAACAAGTTAACAATGGATGATTCTGGCGCCATTCTACTCTAATGTAAACACATTAAACTAAATACTTTCAAGGTGAAATGCAAAGGTTTGTCTACATCACTTGATATTTGCAGTAAGATTGGAGAAATAATGTGTATATTAATTTCATTTCAGTTTTAAAACATTTGCTTAAGCCTAATGAAGTTAAAAACTAAAAAATTTTACATCGTGCATTTGAACAGTATCAGAGATAGAGATCATTAATGATTTCGCATAAATTAAAGATGGCCGCCCATCCTTCCGCCACTCAAGGAACTGATGTGGTTATTCATTGAAAGTCTCTTGATACATTGATGCTGTGCACCAAGTTTCGTATAGAACACTGAAATGGTATCAGAGATATACATCATTAAAGATTTTGCATAAATTAAAGATGGCCACCAAGGTTTCCGCCTAATCAGAGAAACCAGAACTGTCATTTGTCGTCTCTTGATGCATCGATGATGTATACCAAATTTTACATCGAGCACTTGAACGCCAGAGAACGAGATCATTATTGATTTTGCATAAATTAAAGATGGCCGCCCATCCTTCACCCCACTCAGAGGAACTGACGTGGTTATTCATTGCAAGTCAGTTGATACATTGATGCTGTATACCAAGTTTGTTATAGAACACTTAAATTAGATCAGAGATATATATCATTAAAGTTTTTGCATAAATTAAAGATGGCCGCCTAGGTTTTCGATCAATCAGGTCCCGATTCAAAGTATCTGGATGTATCGATGATGTATACCAACTTTCATATAAAACAACTGAATGGTAACAGAGATATGTATCATTATCGATTTCGCATAAATTAAAGATGGCCTCCAGGATTTCCAGCTAATCAGAAAAGCCGATTTGGTAATTCATTTAAAGTTGCTTGATGTATCGATGATGTATACCAACTTTCGTATTGAACAGTTGAATGGTTTCCGAGATATGGATCATTATCCATTTCACATAAAATTAAAGATGGCCGCCAAGGTTTTCACCCAATCAGGTCCCAATTAAATAGGCTTCTGGTCCTTGACTAGGTAAATAAGCATACCAAATTTGGAATTCTTCAGTGGAACCGTTCTCCGGCTATCTCGCTCACGTACGGACATACAAGACGACAATACCCCATGGCCAAAATTGGCCGAGGGGTAATAAAACAGTCCATGAACAAGTGTAATATTCAGTCCATCAAACGCAACATGGGTGTAACATGAAACAGTGGTACCTTAAGCTTTGTTGCCACAGTTTACATGTAGGACATATCAAGAACAAACTTCATCTGTCTCCTGTTAACACGGTCGTTCGATTTGCCAAGATTCTTGGTCCCGTGATCCTTTGCGAAATGTCAAACAACAACAACACCGACATAACGTCATAATTGAAAATTAATCGCAACAATACAAACAGACGATGTCACGTCTCAAACGCGTCACCTGTGTGACGTCGGGTCACATGCATGATCTCCACAGATATGTCTACGTTATGTTCCATGTTCTATGAGTTCGTACATTATCCAATAGGAAGCTGTAATGCTGACCGTGCAACCAGAGACTGTAGGGAGAACAGGACCGGATGACTGGATTCGAGATTGATATCTCTAGTGGTCCTTTCACTTAGTAATATTTTCCCGTGTTCACTGAAGTCCAAGTAATCATTTTCACTTCACTTGGAGCAACTGGCACCTGCAGGATAACATCTTTATAGCACCTCTCTTCGCTTATTGGTCTATCAGGGTAAACAGATGTCAGGATCACCAAGGGGAATGTTACTTGCCCGTCTTATTCTGTACTTCTCAACAACATTCTGTAAAAATCAAAAGTTTTATTAAGGTTAGTCAGAGTGAAAACTAAATCGAAATGGTCTATAAGGCCAGGCTATGCAATACTGGTAATTCATGAGGCAGTGGATGGGAAAGTTGACATCATATTCTGGCTGTCAGGCCTAGGCTTCTAATACAGCTCTGCAAATGACAAGATACTGATATTGCGTGCCCTGTAAAATTTGTCCTTCAAAAATGCAATACAATTCAACAAGGAATACATAGTGAAACCTCTGATGTTTCATATGGCCCGTAGAGCAGACTCTGTAATGAAATAGCATATGTAAAATAAACATAACCAGGTAATGAGATGGCAGAACGTGCCGTGGCACTGTAGCTCATCTGAATGTAGCTGGAGAAAGTGGCTTAAGATATTTTTCAACACAGAAAGAGCTGCAACATGAGAACTAGCAGTGAAAAGAAAATCCAAAATGGCGACCAGGCAGCCATAATAATTAATTATGCAAATCAGGTCAAAGCTGCATAACTAGACCGCACGGGAGACCTATGTATATCAATTTTGAGATTGAGATTCAGTAGGTCATGAAAACGCAGCAAGGAAGCAATCAAAGATTGCTCAATTGTATGCCCCCTTTCGCTTTAATCCGACACTGCTCCACCATTGTTCTGTTTTGTATTGGTCTGTGGAGGCCTAATTTGGCTAATTATAAAAATTCTGTTTCAGTCACTTTTTTCGGCATGCCTCGCATAATACATGTACATATTCCACCAGGGACTTTCGCCAAATTCACAAATGTGACCTGGTCATGAGACCTACATTCCTTGGGAGTATATTGTGATGAAATTATGAAGCGATCGTGAACTTTGAATTTTGCATCCAATCCACTCTTTTTGGGGCAATTTCATATTTCAGGACCTATGTGATCTACTTTGGAATGTGCTTTGGACAAACAAATATATCCCATTCATTTAGGTTTGATGAACAAAAGGCCATAACTCTTGAAAATATAACCGAAAGCAGAGAAACTTCACGCTGCACAACTATGGGGTACTGACCACATATCATGCAAATTCCATAGTTGTCCATACAATATTAACTGAGATCCAGCCCGGACAAGTCCCAATTCACAAAGATTTCAAGAACAAAAGGGCCATAACTCTTGAAATATATGCGAAATGCGGAGAAACTTCACACTGCACAACTACAGGGCACTCACCACATATCCTGCAAATTCCATACAATATTAACCGAGATCCAGCCTGGACAAGTCCCAATTCACAAAGACTTGATGAACAAAGGGCCATAACTCTTGAAAGTATAGGCGGAACGGGGAGAAACTTTACGCTGCACAACTGTGGGGCACTGACATGCAAATTTCATACTTGTTCATACAATATTAACCAAGACCCAGCCCGGACAAGTCCCAATTCACGGAGATTTCAGGAACAAAGGGCCATAACTCTTGAAAATATAGGCGGAACGGGGAGAAACTTTACGCTGCACAACTGTGGGGCACTGACATGCAAATTTCATACTTGTTCATACAATATTAACCAAGACCCAGCCCGGACAAGTCCCATTCACAGGGATTTCAGAAAAAGGGCCATAACTCTTGAAAATGATACCGGAACTCGGAAAAAACTCTACGATGCACAACTATGAGCCACTGGCCAGATTCCATGCAAGCTCGTCCGTCTGCAATCAATCTACAAACATCAACGCTCTGTTTTGTCGCGGCCATTTCGTAGCCTGCTGGTCACGTGACCCGTATGAATATCATGGCGGTAGAGACAAGGAATTCAAACGACCGTTGATGTTTGTAGATTGATTGCAGACGGATGAGCTCTTCACGGCAATCAAACTCATTGCCGAACTCGATAAAAAACAATAGACAGAGAGTTGGGAGGGGTTGTTTTATTGTCGGATAGAGCCGATTACCTAATTAGTCCATGTTGAAAAATGGCGTCCATTGTCAGTTTGTGCACGGTGGGGAAGTGTGATCTCCGTTATCCAGTTTTTTGAGAGAAAGCCTTTGTTCGCGGGGCGTTATTAGCAAGTGACCCCAGCAGGGAGAATTCCAGGTCAAATGACCTTGACCGTTATTCTCAATCTCACGTTCGACTTCCTGTGATTGAATTATTAGAAGACTTACGTATATAGATAATATAGGGCTACCATCAAAACTCCAGTCTGAACAAACGATGCACGGGATTGCTCCTCGATCTAACACGAGATTGATCTAATCAAAACCCCTCGGCTTTCCCCAAGTGATTGAGACCCATGTGTAGTGTGAATTGGGGAAGAGACAGTTCTATGTGGGATGATTAAGATATACCGGTAGTTGGTTACATTCAGGCATATAGGACAGAAATAGAAAAATTATATATCTGTAAAGGGGCACGACTTTGTAAAATATGGGTCGATGCCACTTTCGACAGGCGTCTGACTTAGCACTCTGTAAAATAAGAATCGAGACAAATAAGCTGTACCGAACACGGATCTGCAGATATAACTTGTACATTCAACTACATATAGCAAAATCGGAGATTATTACATCTGAAAGGGGCATAACTCCATAAGCCGAGGCGAGTAATCCTTTGTTGGCTTGTAGAATACAGAAATAGAATACAGAAATATAAATAAGTTTCCAAAATATAACAGCTATATCGAACACAGTTCTGCAGATATAGTTGGTTACATTCAGGGATATAGGACAGAAATAGAAATTAATATATCTATAAAGGGGCATAACTCTGTAAAGTATGGGCCGAGGGGCGCCACTTTCGATTTGTGTCTGACTTAGCACTCTGTGAAATAAGAACCAAGACGAATAAGCTGTACCGAAGACTGATCTGCAGATATAACTTGTACATTCAGCTACAACTAAAAAAATCGAAGATTACTACATCTGAAAGGGGCATAACTCCATAAGCCGAGGCGAGTAATCCTTTGTTGGCTTGTAGAATACAACAATATAAACAAGTTTCCAAAATATATAGTAGCTATATCGAACAGTTCTGCAGATACAGTTGGTTACATTCAGGGATATAGGACAGGAATGGAAATTAATATATCTGTAAAGGGGCATAACTCTGTAAAGTATGGGCCGAGGGGCACCACTTTTGATTTGTGTCTGACTTAGCACTCTGTGAAATAAGAACCAAGACGAATAAGCTGTACCGAAGACAGATCTGCAGAAAAAACTTGTTCATTCAGCTACAGCCGAGGCGAGTAATCCTTTGTTGGCTTGTAGAATACAACAATACAAACAAGTTTCCAAAATATAGTAGCTATACTGAACACACTTCTGCAGATATAGTTGGTTACACTCAGGCATATAGCACAGAAATAGAAATTAAAAAATCTGTAAAGGGGCAGACCTCTGTAAAATATGGGCAGAGGGAAGCCATTTTCGATAGGCGTCTGACTTAGCACTATATAAATAAGTGTTGAAAATTTGGTGGTTGTGTCTCAAGCGGTTTTGCCTAAAATGCGGTAACGGACGGACGTACATGGCGACGACAATACCCCCGAGGCCAAAATGGCCGAGGGGTAAAAACCAGAGGAAAAAGAGTCATCCTGTGTTTTTTTCTCATTGAAAGGACACCTGACTGGGTATCATTCGTCTGATTTCTGCTAGTGTTTTCTTTTCTATTAAAGATGTAAAAATAGAGATGTCCAATACAGGCAAATGTTATGTACATTAGTCATGATGTGATAATTCAAGCCACTGATAACTATACAGTTATTATGGCTGCTCTAGTAAAATTTTGATCATATTCAAAATGTGAACATACATGTACTATTACTGAACTCGGATCCGATTGGACAGATCCGATTTTCTATGATATGAACTAGGCCTACCTAAAAATGCATAAAGGTTACATGTATACGTGTAAGCAAACTATCAAAAAAGAAGCTATGGCAGATCCATGGCTGACTATTTTGATTTTCATACCGGTACATGGTCAGCAGGTTTTGAATTTACATATAAATGTTACTTGCCATGCTTGTAGCATCAGTCTGTCAGTAATACCTGGCTGAAAAACCCTCCACGGATGTTCCACCTCTTCATTTCTCCACCACATTCCTAAAATACGGAATGAAAAAAAGAATATACGTTGAAGAAATTCATGTATGTTGTGCAGATAATCTACCACATATTTAAACATGGCAAACCTGAAAGTGATCATCTGACATGATCTCCAATCATCAATGTCAACTGTATGTGACGACCAATGTCAACAGTATAGGAAATGAATACCAACAATACTCTGTCAGCAGTGTTTATAAGCTGTGTTGTGTTCCTGGAATCCTAGCC
>JAVTVY010050875.1:0-27183 GCA_036873755.1 Hanleya hanleyi
TGAATCTCTAGAAAATACAAAACCTGCTACATGTATGAGATCGCTTATAAAGGCAACCGCTTCATCTTAGTTTTATTCCCCGAATTCATGTGCAAATTTCAATGAAAGTCAACTCGCCATGCTTGATGTTGATCTTGTTGGGGAAAGGAATGTTGAAAGGGGTGTACGAACATTTCCCCCAGTGGACATTTCCCCCAGCGGACATTTCCCCCATGGACATTTCCCCCAGTGGGCATTTCCCCCAGTGGATATTTCCCCCAGTGGACATTTCCCCCACCCTATATTTTTAGGTTATTTTGAACATAGTTTTTAAATAATTTGGCAATAACAATTTTTTTTATATATTTTTTATTTTCTATAAAAAGGATATAAGGATTTCCACATATGTTCTGCGATAAATGAGTCAAATAGTGATAAGATATTATACATATATATAGCAGTATTAAACAGTCTAACTGTCTTATAGCACATTTTAAAACAATATAAAAGATGTATACATGGTATATAGCGTAACATTACCTGTTCGTAGGTCGGTGTCACGAAGCCATTTGATGAGAATAAAATTGAACTAAAGTGAAAACTGAGGTAAAAAATAGAACAAAATTATATTGTTTTTAAATACAACTTTTATTTTATCACCATGTGATATAATCTTCTTAAAATGTTAAAATATATACTATGTACATGAATATTATGTTATCACTATGTGATCCATTATATTGTTTAAAAATGTGCTATATAATGTGCTTTCTCATAAAACTTGTAAAAATATGTGCTATATTGTTTTAAAATGTGCTATAAGACTGTGTATTACTGCTATATACTGTGTATATGTATAATATCTTATCACTACTTGACTCTTTTATCGTAAAACATATGTGGAAATTCTTATATCCCTTTTATAGAAATAAAAAAAATGTTTAAAAAAATTGTGCTTTTGCCAAATTATTTAAAAACTATGTTCAAAATAACCTATAATAGGGTGGGGGAAATGTCCACTGGGGGAAATGTCCACTGGGGGAAATGCCCACTGGGGGAAATGTCCATGGGGGAAATGTCCGCTGGGGGAAATGTCCACTGGGGGAAATGCCCTGGATCCGTTGAAAGGGCATTCCTCGATCATGACCCACATTTTCATTGATCTGAATTATCGACGTCATCCTTCTACATTTACCATGTGTCGATGAGCATTTTACACCTCGGCTGTTTGTCAGGCAGTTGAAAGTATTTATAGGCCGTCGGGTGAAGCGGGTCGGTCACACGGAATGAGGTCTACTTTGAAGGGAAACCTCGTGTTTGGTCGACAAACTGGCGGGCCTGTAAAACTTGGACTTTTATACGTAAAAAAACGTCTGCGACCAAGAGGAATTAGAAAGATCAGAAATACTGCTCAATAGTACAGACAAAGCCCCAAGAGCTCTGCCTGCATCACCGCCATCTAGCGTGGCAGTGACATGAAATTTTAAGGACGATTTTGAGAAAAATCGACCATGGTATGATTACAGCTCTGGACGTTAACATGTGAGAGATAAACCAAAAGTAAAAGGCAAAGGTCGCTTGAGAAATTCATTTGTGACTGGTTCAGCAAATCTCAGAAATAGTTCAATAAAGCAAAACAACATCAGTTTGTCTGACAATAACTTTTGTCCTGACAAAGATGAAAATGTCCGGCAGCTTTTTTGACCAGCAGGACAAATGTTCTGCTGATGATTTTAAATATTTCTACCCCTGCTGAGCTGGATTGAGGACAAAAACAACTCAATTTCCCCATTTTCCCCCATGTTCTGGCCTAGGTGACCTTTGACCTTTTCACCCAAGTAATAGTGTTCTTCTGTGCCTCATGGCTATACATCCAATGGTTACTATCGAGAGATTTTCCATTTTCTTGCACATTTTCTGGTCCACGTAACCCTGACCTTTTGATATCAAAGTAAATATGCATGGTTCTCCTTTGTCCCAAGGACAAGGTACATAATACAAGTTCCATTGTTTGCAGGTTTTATGGCGCAAGTGAACTTGACCTTTGACTTCAAAATGAAACCGATTCTTCTTTGACCCATACGGAAGGAATACCTGAAGTTTACTGCCAATCCATCACCTGGAACTGAAGATTTTCACCTTTTCTTTTGCAGATTTTCAGACACAGGTGACTTCAAAATATGGCCTTTTGACCTCAAAATAAATAGGGTTGCATCTTGGTCCCAAGGGTAATGTATACCCAAAGTTGATACCAAACCATAACCCGGAAATGAAGATATGGCAACAACAAGAAAAGTTCAAGGAGAGATCCATAGACCGACAGAAAATCTTTATCGCATATATATGACCTCGTCTATCGACGGGTGTATAAAAATGTCCGTCTCTCGAAAGGATCTTTTAAAAAATGTAAAGCAAAGGGTTCACTGTTTGTGATGAAAATCCTGTATGCACTGCAGGCACCAGCGTACTTTATATGATAATACTAAGGGTTTAGTCTACAAGGCCAACACCAACATGGAGAAGCCATAGTTGTACCCTAATTAAGGCATACGCCAGAGCAAGCATGAAAGCCGGGGAGATTATATGGTTTCCTCTATATTTGTCACAGTAGCCGCTGATATTACTTGATTATCATGTTGATGTAAGTTGTGCTGATAACAGTTTTGAACAGTAATTTATTGACAAACCAGAAATGCGTGGTTGAAATTCCCATTGATGGGATGAGTGTCCACTGGAAATGTATGTACATGTATCCTAGCTGTCTACCTGAATTAACATGTATGTCCACTGTGCGAAAGTGTCTTTACTACATTCCATGTGTCTGGTCAATGGCTCAGAATTCCAATGACGAATTATTTTGAATCCCAAATATTCTACCGTATTACGTAGCCTAGGTGATTCATCCAAAACATGATAGATGCCGTACACAGTATAAGGATAAATCGACATTTGGGGGAGATAACTTTTGGTTAGTTATCCTTCCTGCTTTCTAACTGATATGTTATATTTGAAACCACTGATACATGTACAAGCTTAAGTTAAATATACTTACACCTTAACAGGAAGAAAGATTAAAAAAATTCTACTTTTTGATAACCTTGACCTTTTGGCCACAAATCAACATGCTGTGAGCAAATTACCTTTCCTGAGATCAGCTAGAGATATGATCCAGACAAGGCTATTTTCAGTTTGACCTTGACCTTTGGCTGTTTGACCACCTAATCAATAGGCATCTTTGGAAGCTCATATGTAACACACCTCTGAACTCGACAGAGTTAGATTCAGTTTTGGGGTGTTTGGATCCCAAAATCAATAATCTCCTTTGAATTCACATGGCAAATACAAAAGAGAAGTCTTGCGATGATTGGTGAAGCTGAGCACAGCTGAGCACAGCTGGAGATACATCTTGGACAACATGAAGAGTAAATGACGAACGAAAGAACAAAGCAAAAACATGACGCCCCTTCGAGAACCACAAATATCTTTTTCATAACCCTCTTCAAATCTCAACCCAATGTGCCCATGTACGATATAATTTGTGAAGCAGGATAAACTTGAGCACGAGAACATGTATGGATTACAAGCCTACGTGTGTATCCATTTCTTTGACCAAGGAACCCAGACAGTCTGTCTTTACAAGTGGTTTATTCTACTAAATTCCGATAGTATGGCCATATTTCTGTCCAAGGGCCGGGGTAAGATAGCGGAGTGGGCAAGCTGCCCTGCAGTCTGGCAGTAACTCAGTTACCATTCAATTAAGTAGTGGCTAATCAGAGGAAATCTGTCGGAGAGAAAAAAAACGAGCAGTGCTCGGGTTTCCGTAGATCTGATGACTACGATGAATCTCGCCACGCATCTCCTCCCAACAACATCGCATCTAGTCGGGCAAATGGCCAACAGATATTGATCATTTTTTCACCATTTCTCAGCACCGTTTGTACTCCGTTTAAGACGTGTGAGTATGGAGCTTTTATGGCCGTTATTTTTAGGCAGCCATTACTGTCTGCCGGCCCGAACGTAAAACATAAAATTATAAGGTCAACTTGGCCATTAGCGCATGTAGGTAGGAGTAATGATAGTGTATAGGGCGTACCTTAAATGAGGCAACTATAGCTTCAGAGGACCGTGACTTAGTAGCAGTGAGTCTGTGTTCATGAAGCGGACCTTCCTCTGGTTCTTCTACATCTGCAGACAAAAAATTTCCATTAAAGATTCAGATCAACAATCGAACAGGATTATTTGAATACACTGCAGTCCTCTAAAACGCCACTCATTATTTAATTGCGGGATATGTTGTGCCAAATTTGAGTGACTTGCCTCCTCATTCTTTTTCAAAATATCCCACAATTCATTGAAAATTGACTAATTTGTAATGAATTGGGACTGGACATTATAGATTTTACCCACATTTTGATTATAGGGAAGGAGAAAGATGAGGGTTGGACATCAACAGCAAATTACCCTGAACAGAACATTTCTGTACACATTGTTCAAACAATATATTAATGATCCACAGGAAGGAACTAAAACTCTCAATTATTCGCAGGACAGTTTAACGTCGCACCCAACCTTATTGGCCACATGGCGATGATGACCCAAACAAACATACTCTAGCAAAACCCTAACACAAACCTCATCAAAACTACAAAAAAAATTGAATTTCGAAAATTTGTCACTACAGACGCTGATCACAATGGATCGTCAGAAAGCCTAATCTGTTTGGCACTTTAATATACCTCCTTTGCCAGACAAACATGGTACAAGCTGGAGGGCTTGGTACATTTGGCATACATGTTAGATGCCAACCTGCTCTCTGGGCTAAATACTACCCAAGCAAACACTACCTCCCTAATATTGGAGGTGGGCAAATTCTCGCTCGCACAGCTTTGGGATAACTACGAAATATTAAATAAACAATAATGAAATAAATTCAAAATAATGTTCAGTTATTCTTGTTTCCAAATGAGTGCCTATTGATGTGACTTAGTAGTATAGATTCCAGCGGTCCACCTGTTAAAGCACGCAGGACTCTCAGAGGCACACACGAATATAAGAGGCACCCAGGATTCTCAGACACACATATTACTCTCAGAGGCACACATGACTCTCAGATGCACACAGGACTCTCAGAGGCACACAGGACTCGCAGAGGCACACATGACTCGCAGAGGTACAAATGACTGCCAGAGGCACACAGGACTGTCTGAGGCATACATGTACAGGACTGTCAGAGGTACACATGACTGTCAGAGGTACACATGACTGTCAGATCTAGAGGCACACATGACTCTCAGATGCACACTCAGGGGTCGAAATTTACACCTGTCTACCTGTCTCTGACAGGTAATTTTTGAAAGAGACAGGTAGAGAAATAAAGTACCTGTCTCTATTGACAGGTAGCCAATAATTTTGTTTTGGTGTTCAAAATATATCTTCAACGATATTCATTCAAAACATCTGCTAATAAGTGCAAGTAAACAAGGTGTCATTAATTTATTAGTGTCTTGCAACATCTAAATTTGTCATTAATCTCGAGTTACATGTATGTGACAATTTCAACGATTGCACGTTCAGGTAATTCTTAAAGGTGACAGGTAAACATTTTGGTCACCTGTCTCGTATGACAGGTAAATTATTTTGAATATTTCGACCCCTGACACTGGGCTCTCAGAGGCGCAAAACACGAGCAAACTATTTGCATGCAATTGTAAAGCCTAAGAGTGTTTCTTCATCATGCTGCTGTACCAGCGTAAAACAATATGTTACCATTTTCATGCCCTCTGTTATAGCGTTGATAAAGTTACTTCCCTTCTCTAATCTATCAAAACTGGATGTGTATATCAAAATCATTCGCATGACCATGAAAAGTCACATGACCGAGTGTTCACTTACTTTCTTTGTTCTCCACCTCCTCTGGTAAGCCTACTTCCTCTGTAGGCGGAGTTACAGGGACAGCATCGTCTGCGTCAATGTCCACAATTTTGGACTCGCCATCCTCATTGTCTAGACTAATCATGATGGGAGGTTTTGGGCTGGACTCTCGTACCACCTCAGGTTCGGGGGCTGGAATGTCTTCTTGCTTTGCGAGTGGTGCACTTCCTCTCACCTTCGTTGTATCACAATATTTCTTATCCATATCTTCGTTGATTTGCCGGTCGATGGTTTGGTCAAAGTGTTGTCGCGTTTCCGGAGTTGTCGTGACTGTGGCGTCGAATTTCTGAGATTTTGCGGGTTTTCTATCAGTCACAAAAGTTGGGTCTTCTGGAGGCATCGATCTTGCTACAACACGCAGGTCTGCAATGATATGCATATAAAATTCCTGTCTGAATTATAATAGATAATACGTTAAACTGCAATATATTTATTGTTAGGGTGAGAGATTTTCAACTTTTAATTTTACCAAGTATGAGTATATCTGCCGGAGAGTTTTACAACTTGGAGCCCATGAAAAGTGAGCAATTTGAGGCACCATTTCATACAATTAGCAGAACATTACCATTTCACCCTTTGCAAAAATTTACAAATGGGCTTACTCTTTTAGCCAAACCTAGTGATTTTTTTTTTTAATTCCAGAATTTTTTCTGCAAACTGGCACAATTCAGAAAGATTAAATTGTTGGTTATAATAGAGTATAATTTCACCAAAAAAATGTCGGATTCGTGAGATACGTGGATTCAACTGAATGCGTGACAGTTGATAGGTCAGAAACCAGATATGTGTGAATTGAACACACCGGTTTCACTGTAAATAAAGACGATAGAATAACTGATTTACAATTAACCTTGGGAACAAATTGCCAATAATGAATAGAATAACTTTATTAAGACACATACTTTATACATGTAAGTTTTTTACATACAAATCATACAATATACCGTACAAGTGTTTATCTGTTGCTAAAAATTCAGAGATTTTCATGCAATTTTTTTAATATTACCATGAAAGTGGAAGATATGGAACAATGAGGTACATGCACGTATGATGACAGCTCAACTAACAGGCTAGATTTAATACTATTTACTTTACAAAAGATTTAATTTGGCAGTACAGGCATCAGTCATGTTTATAAGCTACATGTACAATAAGGTTTATAATAAGGGTTAGAATGATTCAATCACTGTTCGATCACATTTCAGCTCGATTACATGTGCATCAAAATTGAAGAATGAAGGACATTTTATTTTGCCAATTCTGTACAACAACTCAATTGTGAACAATTTAGACCAAGTCAAGCTGAATATTATTATATGATGGTTTACTTCTAAAGTGTGTTTGAAGTGAATTAATGCTAATCCCTCTAATAATTCAATCACAGGAAGTGAAATTTCAGAGAGTGATCAGATTTATTAGAACAGAAATGAAAAAATGGTTCAAAATCATGCAGAAAATCCATTATTTCTTCATTATTTCAATGATTTTAGAGGGTGATCAAATTGATTAGAACAGCCGATTGAATTTTGTCCCCAAAATTGGGGGTGATTGAATTTTGATAGGGGGATTGAATTATTAGAGGGATTACCATACTGTAGTATTAGTGCAATATTTTAAAATCTGATCTGCGAAAACCACAAAATCCTCCTTCATTTCATATTTACTTCCTCTCAGTCTAGCCGGACCACTGAGATGGACTGAGATGGACTGACATGCCATTTATCCAGCTGTCCTCCGTCCAATCTCCATACCAGATCACACAGGGGACTGTCAGCAATAAAAGCTGGGCTAGAAAAGGCGATAAATACCTGTTACAGTGGCGTCTCCTACAACTGATTTCTCCCTTGGACTGTGGGTTCTGGTGCCAGTGTTCCAAGCCTGAAAAGAAACGGTTAACACTATACGTCGTACAGCTTTGTCAGTTTGCAATTAATGCTACCAACACGCAATATTGCTGAAATAGAATCGCCCACGGAAGTAACGACTATGACAGCATTTTCGTAATGATGCTGTGCCTTGAGTAACATCTCGGTTTGATTGCTTACGGCGAATTCTCCATTTGTCTGAGGATATAGAAGAATTACTTTTATCTTTTGATAAACAAGCAAAAAAAAAAAATCAATGTTAAAAGCTTTTAGCACTGAGATATGTACCGGACCAAACTCCAACTGTCTATGGTGCTTTCAAATGGCATCTTCTTCTCGGAGGAAAAGGATCAAAGCCGGTTCACAGCAAACCATGTCAAATCAATAGCCTCCCAGTGGAGAAATCCACTGGAAGGGCTTTGTTGTCAGCCCTAGACACAGTTAGCCTAGACACTAGAGAGGATACACACATTCCAGAATTCTGTGTTGGGTACTCGCACCTTATTGTTAGCTGGGAGAATTATCTACAGATGATCAAGTTGAATATTGTGACGATCGAATATTTCAACGTAATATAAATGGACCTAATATTTCTATCCTTGCAATAACGTTAATCGCCGACGAGCGACTGTCTCCATTTTTATTATTGTATGCAGTGTGGGTGGGTTGGCACAGAAAAATAACCATGATCAATTTGCCATTTTCAATAGCGACCAACTTTTATTGTTTAAAAGATAAATCTGTCACCATTGTCTTCAATACTCAGTTTGATTACATGGCAGACGCACACTGAACTCTTGGAAATCCCTCTGCCCCAAGTTGAAATCCTGCCTATATTAAGAAGGGCACAGCCCAAGTCAGAATCACCAGTGATTTTCATCAGAAATCACCAGAAATTTTCATTAAAAGTAGGTCAGCTCAGAACTTGCTGGTAACAGTCCCCTAATGCACCTTCATGCAAAAAAATCAAGGTTCTAATGTCAACGGTTCTCCTTATTTTGCCTCACTGACTACCGGACAATTTGCAGATGGTAGCCTACTTCGTAAGAAAATGATCACTATAATTGCCTATCCAGTGATAAAAGTGGGTGTCAGTGAGTGAATATGATTTAACGTCGCTTTCAACACTATTTCAGTCATATCACATTTGATTCTTATTCCCTTTCACACCTGGAGACCCCATGGGTTCCCCAGTCAGTCGCCTCTTACGACAAGCTCTCGGAGGGGTTGTAGTGATAACCGTCACCATTGTTTGATTAATCCATTTTTATTAACATATTTTGGCGAGCAGTGTCACCATTTGCTAAGAGATCGATAATGAGGTGTCCTTCTCGAACCAGTTCTACGTAATTGCATTTTAGAGTAACTTTCCAGAGTTGCTTATTATAAATGAAGATTTTCTCATTCAGTGAAGACTGCAGTTAAATTTGAATTAATGATTTAGTAATAACAGTTGGTGGCAGGGCTGTCAATCTGTTGGAAATGCTAAGTAATTACGGCAATTAATTCTATGCATGTTCGATTTTTTCAACTGCTCAAAAAACCAAGAACGAAAAGGCAACTCAAAACAGTGCCTGATGTCATCTCTTGCGTCATGGTATTTATCAATTACACTCCAAACATCAGTCTTCGATGGAGCCTAAAATAGCAGATTAATCCAGCTGTGCAGAGTTCTATGTGATGTCACATCAGCCACAGTTTTAGCTGCCTTTTCTGTTTCATATTTTTTAGCAGGTTGACAACAATCAGAACATCCAAAGCTGTCACATCGAAAGATAATTATCATATGGTAATTCCCCTAATAATTCAATCACAGGAAGTTCACTTTTCAACTCTTGTTATTCAAACGCAGAGAAAAAGTAACATTCCCATTCTTCATTCAAACTGAAGAAAAGTCATATAATGACAAAATGTGACACTTTATAGCTGGTGCCATGGAGAATATTGCCAGATTTATGCCGTTTTTGCTGGACTTCCGGTGGGGACCAATTAATAGGGGACCAATTTTTGCACCAATTTGACAGCTCTTTCGCCAAGTGTTAATATTAAAGCATATTTCAAAATGATCTAAAACTTTGAAGGACACTATCTTCCCTAACATCTTGTTGTGCAACCTAACCAAGGAAAGATTTGTGCAATTATAGTTGAATAGAGGCAGAATATATTTTGGAATTAAAGTGCTTTATTAAAGTTTTGCTGCTGTTTTACATGGACATTATGGGTTTCAAACAGTCGGATGATCAGGTTTCTTTATACCATGACTCCGGCAGTGGCAAGACTTTGGAGGTCTATGAGGTCTTCCTGCATGCTGCGAGTCACTGGCACATGTACAAACAATGTACATGCATGCTCTATGAAAGGCAGTGTTATACAATGTATCTTATGGAGATGACCCTGGAAAGGGACCAAACTAATCTTGCAATTCTCCAAGTGGTCATGTTCATAATGTCTGCATTAGTCCCAAAGTCACCGGTCAGCCATGATAACTCACAGGATATAATCATATACATGAAATATGGCAACCATCCTGTGCATGGCAGTGTGACTAACATCACAGGACGGTAGGCATAGGACGCAAACTGAACTCCTGGAAATCCCCCCCGCCCCCAGTCAAAATCCTGCCTACATGTATATTAAGATGGGCACTGCCCAAGTCAGAATCAGCAGTTCATCAAAAATCACCAGAAATTTTCATCAAAAGTATGTCAGCTCAGAACTTGCTGGTAACAGCCCCCTAATGCACCTTCATGCCAAAAATCAAGGTTCTAAATGTCAATGTTCTCCTTATTTTGCCGACGAAAGGATTCAGATGGACGGACTGACTGACTGACTAATTGACTCACTCACTCACTCATTACCGGACATTTGCAAATGAGAGCCTACTTCGTAGGAATAATGATGACATGGGGACTAATTAACCTTAAACATGAAGAAAAGGAACATTGGACTTCATCAATCAACCAATCAAAATCATTGCCATTGTCACAATTCCTTCCAACATGGATGTTTCATAGATATTCAGATGTAGACAAATCTCATCTATGGAAAAACTTTTTTTTATTATGACTTCTCTATGAATCCAGAACAATTCCCTTCTTATACCAAAATAATTTCTGGACAAAACTGTTCTCCTATGTGGGGTTTTCATAGTCAAAAGTTTACATTCAACAAAGACCGCAGTTAAGTAAATGCATCATGAGATGAACTAATTGTGAGGTTTGAAATGTCCATGTGTATGTCAACTTTAAAAGCATTTTGGGGGAAAACCTAAAAGTTATTGGGCCATATTTTTTTAATTGCTTCAATTAAAGTCAAATATTTCAGCCGTTATACAGAGAAACCTGAGTGTACCGACCATGTTTGGGACCAGGTTATAGTGTCAGTCTTGGCAGGGTTCTGGTTTATCAAGGTTCAAAGTGCTCAAATATAAGTGGGACCATGATTGGATAATGTCAGTATTTAGAGGTTGGTCAGTATTCACAAGTTTTACTGTAGTTCAAAATTGGGACTGTTTAATCAAATTGAATGCCTAAATTTAATATACCTGGTCACTTCCTGTGATTGAAGTGAGTTAGAGAGATTGCCATAGTCTGTGTACATTCAGCTCTACTGTTCAAAACTGTGCATAATGGTCCCAAACAATGATGACGTATTATATCTCTCAATCACGTGATGAATTGTGTATTCAATCATCTGCATGACACATGAACACTTATCGCTTGCGTAACACCAAACCAATTAAATTGTCATTGTCAACGCAAAGTACATGTGCCGCAAAATTGAATCTTGCCCCATGCTTCCGACTGTGCCAGTCCAGGGACCTCGCTCTGACAATTAAGTTGATGTCATGTTACATGAGGGAGGTGACAGGCCAATTGAATGGTATAAATATCTCCACCAGCCATTTAATTGTCATGGATGTTGGGGGCCTGCATTGCATCAAGGGATAGAAGTGGGATTTTATTGTCATGTATGTAGGGGGCCTACGTCATCAGGTTTCAGGACAATTGGGTAGGCAAAAGAGAGTGTCCATAATCAAGCTGGAAGATGAACTGAAAACTGATTGATTATTAGAGACTGTGCAGAAGCAAAGTAACTCCGAATAAACTTAATGACAGTCTGTCACCATGCGTTTATTAAGTTTATTCGGAGTTACTTTGCTTCTGCATTATGCCAAGCTTATCAGTGGATCAACACGATTAGAGACTGTACTGTATACATGAATGGATGATGCAAACTACACATGTATATACTTCTATCTACACACAATGGGTGATTGGGACATTTCACAGCATCATGGGATAGCTTCCATCTAGCCTACAATGCTCCTGATTGGTCTATTTGAAGTTTCAAAAAATTCGACAATTGTCATTGGCTTTTGGTGGAATTTTGACTTACAGTGCTCGTGCGGACGGTGCATGGTTTACCCACCTTTCTGATGTCAGCATATTCTGCGTACACACTTGGATGGAATGATGGAAAAAGTTTTTTCTGATGTTGACTCCGTAAAACCTTAGCAGCACTGGTGTTTGTTCCAAAGACATGCGCAACTCCTTCTTCAAGCTCACCGGCCTTGACGGAGGCTGAAATATAGCAGGAAAGTAGAGATAGATAAAATATCAATGATTATACGCCTCATAATATCACTCAAAACCACCAGATCCAGTAATCACCACAAAATCCTGTTGAACTCGAAATGTGTTTGCTAAGATTAAATGTGAATGGGCCCTGAACAGCATACTATATATATGTATATTAAAATTGTAAAGATATACAAGTGGAATAATTATGATTTATTTATTGTAATATGTACATGCAGTCCAATAAATAATAAGTGGACAGACTGGTCTAAATTTAACCTGGGGATTATTTCGGTCTGAAGGCTGATTGACACAGCTTTACAAAACTGTCAATTACACATACTGGATAGATTTATGACCATCACTAGTAACTATCCAGCCACATAGTTCACTCAAGTCCCATAGTAATAATCTCAAATTTCTCCATTGTAATAATCTTGAATGTTTCCATTGTGGGGACTTGTGGACGTTTTATTACATAGCACAGCTGAGTCTGCAACAGAATGGTGGTGTTGTAGGCTTGCTTAATTGACACGCACCTGTTCTCCATGACAACTGGTTAGCAGGTTATATATGATATCACATACCAGTAAACACTCAGAAATACAAAACGATCCGATCGGTACATTTACTGTAATGGTCCTGAAGTTTATTTCAGCAGCACAACAACATTAATTGTATGCCTTATTAGTCCAAGTCTATTTTAGAGGTTCTCTGGAAGAGGTTTCTCCGAGGCATAATCATATTGACTCATTTCCAGTTCAAATACTATGCGAAGAAACGAATAGCCACCAGTTCAATTTCAAATTTATTTGAAGTTATTTTATACCATGCAATGAGTAAACAGATTGAGAAATACAAATAGCTGTTCCAAGAAAAACTGAAATCTAGGTGACATGAAAATAAACCGACTTCATGTCTGTGAAATCATTCCACTTATTTCAAGTTAATCAACTGCCTGCACTGATGAATTGGAAGGTTCACATTTTTTACTGCTTTATTTGAAGTTATTTTTAAACAGCTGTGCAATGAGCTAATGTAAAGCTAGGCTGTTCAAAGAAAGCACTAAGACAGCACAGAAATAAAACATTTAGAAATATAGTTCCTGGAAATGATTAAACTAAATTCAAATTAGATAAAGAAATATCCAACATTCACATTTCCTATTGTTGTATTCCAAATTATTTTTGGACAGTGCACAGACCGTCTGAACACATATTGAAGAACTAGTTGACGGAAGAAGTAGTTCAGAAGAAGTGGGATAAAACATTTAATCATCACATCAAAGACAAACGCGAGAGAGCTATAGTACTGTAGCCTTGGGCTCATTGTTACACGAGGATACGGGCTTGATGAAGAGACATTGGCAAATACTTCATTAGGAGCGGAAAATAAGGATACGGACATTCAATGACAAATAGAATGGTATTACTGATAAAAGACCGTTGGTAAGCATCAAATTTCAAGTTATAAAGAAGTCAATATACAGGTGTTGATCATTATGTCATCAGAAACATATTTACATGGGGAGAAAAGTGAAGGGATTGAAGGTTCTCTCTCCCTTGCCCCCTCCAGGAGCATATTTTCCCCACTGGCATTCCACCCACCCTTGCATACTATATTTAATATTTTTAAGGATAGCTGGCCCGTTAGAGGGTCAAAATTGATCATTTTTTTTTTATTTCTTCATTCAAATATTCACTATTTCGTCTAACATTTGGTGAAAAAATGAAATCAAAATTCTAATTCGAAGTGCTTCAATATGAGGATTAAAAATTTAGTTTTTGAGGCACTGGGAAAATTAAACAGATTGCCCTACAGGTGATCCAGCTGGGAAGTGATTAACCTTTCACAGGACTGTCTATTGTTAGTCGTTAATAGCTGCCTGAGTGTGCATTGTATTGTCAATTAACTTGCAGGAACTGGCAACCCTGATAGTTTGTTGTAAGAATAATAGAACAGCAGTTTGCATGGGCTTGGCTACTTTTATTTTTGTCTGTTAACTTTCCCTTTCCAAAACTCATTTCCGCAGTATTTTTAGTAGCTAATTATCTAAAAGTGCTACTCATTTACATTAATCTACACCCTTCTGATCAAAACCATGCAAACATCCGTATTTTTGTTTCTAATTATAATATATACATACAAAAGTGTAGTAAAAACTTACCCGAGATTGTCAATAGCAAATACAAGCGACTCCCATATTAGGTCTACCTGTCGGCTTTCATTGTGGTTTGGATTTAGGCATATTCTCTTCATGTGATTGTCGTCCTTGATTGGATGATTTGTGTATTGGGCAAGCTATTTAAGTACAATGGAGTTATGACAAGAACTCAATGGAGTGACACTTCGCTCAGACACCCGCCGTGAAGTGAGCAACGCAGGCGTGAACATTTTTCCGCTGAAAGAGTTTTAGCAAGATTTTTAAGTTTAAATTGGATTTGAAACCGCCTTGACGAATAAACTTAGTGTAATAGTTATCCAGAATAAACAGGAATTCGAGTAGGTCCCATAAAACCGATTAAAAATGTATTTGACAATAGAATGGAAGCAAAAAGTTAGGATTAATTCATCAGATGAATAGCTGAACACTTTTCGCCCGATTTCTAGCTTTTCATTTTTATACAAAATCCGAGATTCAAACGTTTATTTCTCGAAAAGTATCCATGCTACGCTTTTGAAATTTGGCATGCTTGTTACTTATAAGGTGATCTAGCAAACTTTCTCACTTTTTGTAAGTTTGACTTAGTTTTTTAATCATCCAACTTTTAAGACAAACGACCGTAAAATAGTACGGTTTCTTTTCAATTTATGTCAGTAAAATAGCTGTAAAAACAAAACCAGGCAAAAATTTAAAAAAATGAGATAAAGTTTACTAGTTCGAATTTTCTCCTATCAAGGTGTACCATCAAAGTTGAAACAAGACCAACGGTTTTCATGAAATTTCATTTGAAGAAAGGACGCTATATGTTTTTATTTGAAGTTTTTTAAATTGGAATATTTTCTACAAATTAGCAGTGTCGGTTATACAAATCATATAGTTGGAATCCCTACGATGCATGTACGCTTTCATAAAATATATAGTTTATTATGGTTATCTTGTATATTTATTGATACAGAACACAAATTGTCACGGGGGTGCAAAAACTGCCTCTAAGGGGCCAGCTATCCTTAACATTTATTTCACAATTAAATTATTAAATTAACACATATTTAAATTAAATTTTTTCTTTCTCTCAAAAAATAACGCCATACAAATTGCTTTGTGGGAGTAATCAAATTGTCATTTCTATTCATTTAAGCCTAGGGCACTAAATCTACCCCAAAAACTTGATGGGTGGATGGGTGGAGTCATCCCATTTTGTTTCTATCAGGGTGAATGCCCTAGAGGTGAATATGTTTGGGAGATGAGACTTCCCTAAATTGATTGTTCTACCCTCTACCAGAGTGAGTTCGTGAGTGAAAATGATTTAACGTCGCTTTCAATTATATTCAATCATATCACAATGTTTGGGCCCTATTATTTTTCACACCTGGGACCCCACATGTGCCCCGGTTAGTCACCTATTATGACAAGCTGTTAGAGGAGTTGAGGTCCATTCTGACCTGGGGTGTGCACAACGACATGCACCCAAGGTCAACCCCACAGGGCTCCTTGGCCAGATTGGGTGATGGCCTTTCCAGACAACACGACAACTTATACAACCATTGATGGATAATTAATGCTAAGCTATAATATTGCTATATGATTTATGTGTACATTCAAATTTATTTGTACACAAGTACTACAGAAAATAACATACTGTGATTGAGTGAATATGATTTAATGTTGCTAAATTCAATAATATTTCAGTCTTTTGGGTCCTATTTCTTTTCACATCCAGAAATGATACAATCACAATTATACATGTCTAATGGTAGGTTGTAAATAAACAAAAAAAACATATGCCACAAATTCTGTAAAATGAATAAACTGCTAAATGAATATACCATAGAATTGACATGTTTCACAGTAGTGAAGATTCATTCATACCAAGCTTAGCTTAAAATAAAAAAAAGCTCTTAGCTGATTTTCAGAGAGTATAATAGGAATACATGTATGTAGTACTTTTCATCTTTCAAATTAAACATACTTCTTATAGTTTTCATAAGATAATTCTGTCAATGAAGCTGGGTTTCTGTATCTTCATGGCCTAATTACTTTGATTCTGGCCACTATCAATCTATGGCAATATGAACAGAGGAATTCCACAGGCAAGACGTTGTTAGCTCCATCACTCGCTCGCATGCCGGACAAGGTATTTAATTAAGCAGATTTCTCTCACGATACTCCAATTGTGGAATAATAGCGATATGGCGGGATTTCTAGCGGACATGCAAACAAAATTAGCAACATATTTACATCGTAGTGACGCAAATTATGCTCGTTGATTCGGGGCGAGTTTGTACACAGATTGCTCATTATTTGTCTATGCGGAGATATTTCAAGCAAGCCATGTTACAAATTGGCATCTCAGGGCTCCACTGCCGGTGGTAACTAATGGGCCCGGAGCAGAGCACACACGCACGGCTTGGAGGGGCACAGCCGCTGATCTCTGGCATTTAAAACCCACACTTCTACGTTTGCGCCAGCCAGTTTCCCATCCTGATTACTTTCTATTTATGGAGGACAGGATTAATCTCCCTTCTCAGGACGATATAGTCGAGAGAAAATAATGCCATGATCCCGCCTCTCTGACTTCATACAGACCAATTTAATTCCACACACGAAATCATACTCTGAAAAAAAAAGTCTGACGCTCCTGATCGAACCTAAATGTAACAGATTTGGTTACTTGAATTTTTTTTCTATTTTATTTTTTGCGTAATCCCTCTGTGTTATCATCCTGTTATTTTTTTTATTGGAATACGCTATGCTAGCAATTAAGTTAGACTACATACAGGCACATGTTATATTGGAGATTTCAGTCAGAAGCCATTTGTTCAATATGCACTTGTTGGATTTCCCCTTGTGGCACTCACAGTGAGCTATATCCGCTATGATATTTGCCTCAAAGAAACAGCACAGCCAGATTGGATATGAAAGCTGTCAGGTTACAACATGGATGTGATGCACCAAGTTAGGCTCTGTGTGGTCATCATACCGGATACAACAAGTATGATGGATCTTCAAAGCCAGTTTGTTAACTTACCATACGTCAGACCATTCAAAAGAATAGTCACAATACAGGCCCCACTGTCGACAGATCGTAATTTGGAAAATACGAAGCTGCGCATCTGAAAACCCCTCGGCTCTGGGTGCCAGCCATTCATGATGTATTCAATTTGAAGCAAGACTTCAGGAACACCAAGCAGTCAAGTAACAAATATACAGATTATGAAAAATTTTGTCATTAGAAATGGCCTCGAACGTTTCCGTCCAATCAGAGAAACCGGTATTCATTACATAAGTCTGTTGATGCATCGATGATGTATACCAAATTTTACATCGAGCATTTGAAGATTATCAGAGATAGAGATCAGTAATGATTTCGTATAAATTAAAGATGGCCGTCCCAGGGTACGAATTATAAAATGTTAAGGGCAGCCATTTCAAGGCCACTTTGGCCTTGCTGGCATCTAATTACCTAGAATTTGCAAAGGGGCACCAAGGCAAACAGGGAGGGCATACAAAGCCATTGGCTTGTGCATGGCCTTGGATGTATTTCGTGCCAGGGTGTGAATTACACCCAAGGCCATGCACAAGCCAATGGCTTTGTATGCCCTCCCTGTTTGCCTTGGTGCCCCTTTGCAAATTATAGGTAATTAGATGCCAGCAAGGTCAAAGTGGCCTTGAAATGGCTGCCCTGAACATTTTATAATTCGTACCCTGCCGTCCATCCTTCCCACCACTCAGAGAAACTGATGTGGTTATTCATTGCAAGTCTCTTGATACATGGATGCTGTATACCAAGTTTCATATAGAACACTGAAATGGTATCAAAGATATACATCATTAAAGATTTTGCATAAATTAAAGATGGCCACCAAGGTTTCCGCCGAATCAGAAAAACCAGAACTGTCTATTGATACATCGATGATGTAAACCAAATTTTACATCGAGCACTTGAACGAAATGGTATCAAAGATATACATCATTAAAGATTTTGCATAAATTAAAGATGGCCACCAAGGTTTCCACCCAATCAGAAACGCCAGAACTGTCATTTATCGCAAGTCTATTGATGCATCGATGATATATACCAAATTTTACATCGAGCACTCGAATGGTATCAGAGATAGAGATCATTAATGATTTCGCATAAATTAAAGATGGCCGCCCATCCTTCCCGCCACTCAGAGGAACTGATGTGGTTATACATTGCAAGTCTCTTGATACATCGATGCTGTATACCAAGTTTCGTATAGAACACTTGAATGGTATCAGAGATATATATCATTAAAAATTTTGCATACATTAAAGATGGCCGCCAAGGTTTTCACCGAATCAGGGAACTGGTTTGGTCATTCCTTTGAAGTTTCTTGATGCATCGATGATCTATACCAAGTTTCACACTGAACAGAGAAATGGTACCTAAGATACACAAGATTAATGATTTCGCATAAATTAAATATGGCCGCCAAAGATTCCAACCAATCAGGTGCAGATTCAATAGGGTTCTGGGTCATGAGCATATGGATGTGCAGTGCAAGTTTGGTGTGCCTAGGGTAAGTCATTCTAAAGATATCTTGGTAACAAGAAACCTGTGATGATTTCGCATAAATTAAAGATGGCCGCCAAAGTTTCCAACCAATCAGGTCCAGATTCAATAGGGTTCTGGGTCACGAGCAAAGGATGTGCGCTGCAAGTTTGGTGTGCCTAGGGTAAGTCGTTCTGGAGATATCTTGGTAACGAGAAAGGTGTGATGGACAGACTGACAGACGGACGTACATGACGACGACAATACCCTTCGGCCAAATTTTGGCCGAGGGGTAAAAATTTGTTACTGAAAACAACAGCAACAGCTTGGTTATTGAAAACAATCAGCTTATTAAAACTGTGTTTTGTTATTGTTTATCATATCATTCTGGTAGGTTGTTATCAGAAACAGTAATGTTAATTTCATACTTGGCCCTTGCTAATCCGGATAAATGAGGGCCAAACAAAAGACATCCCCAGTGGATAACATGAACATGGCCGCTTAAATAACACCTATTGCAACCTTCCTATAACAACATAAGCTTTACTAAAACTGCTCTCCACGGTGTTCTAAGAATGGTGACTGGTCCCTCCCTAATTTCTTTTTGACCACACGGGGTTTCATCTATTTGAATGGTAGCTGATCATGTTGAGGATTTCTGGTCCTCCAAATGGGTTTACAAAATTTGCTGACCGATTTCTTCTACAGAGTGACCAGGGTATCGGAATTACCTATTTAAAATACTCAGTTTTGCACTTTCTTCTGGCATGAAAAGCATGGGTTCTTCATGATGAAAAAATTTGATAACAAGAGCCTAACTTTACTTCAAAATACAACCACACATTTACAATGTAGCTTCTCTAATTAGAGCAGTGCATGGGACTTTTGTGATCCTTTTGACCTCGAAATCACCAGGGATTTTCATTCCTCCTAGCTTAAGGTACATGGACCCCCAAAGTTTGCATGCAATCCCTAACCTAGAACTGGATATAGACATGGAGAACATATCGTAGCTAGGCACACAGTCCTTAAAATTTAGTTTACCATAAGTTAGTCGCATACCTGAAATATGGTCACATTCCACAGGCCCGAACTGACCAAAGCATCCACTCATAAAAATACTATTTTTAATGTTTTCCTGATTTTCGGTCCACAGTGACAGACCATTTTAAGTCCGTATTGAGGTATTGCTCAAGTTTGAAAATTCAAATTATAAATATCACTGACATCACGTTTTCAATAATTTCCTAATTCTGGGGCCATGGTGACCGTGACTGTCTGACATCAGTTTCCCTAGTGTGACATATCGTCACCGATATCTGTAAATGTATACACTCACAAATCAATGTGATTTTCAATATTTCCTGATTTTGGGTCAGTGACCTTGATATTTGACCTCAATTTTGGCAATGATAGATAGCAAAATGCCAGAGATAAAAGACCGGATAGGCAACAGATGAACGGACAGACAGAAATTGCCATCCACTTTTGGCAGGTAGCTCTTGGTCAACCTCCCTGTTATCTTCATCACTTTAAATTGACCCCGTCACAAAAATTAAAGTTCATGCAATGGGGTGACTCGCCTGCCCGAACCGACGCCAGGTGGCTACGTGTACCAAAAGGTAAATGGCACATGCCCATGTCTTTTTCTGGACGTCATAAAGGCAACATCATAATGTAATGACGTTAATTGTTTGTTTTATGATGCCATCAATTTTACCTGCTGGAGCAGTAGCGCCGCCTAGTGTGGCTGGCGATCCCCATTCTCAATTACAAAGGTACTACATGTACAAGTACACAAGATGAGGCAAAGGAATTTCTAAGGGATTTTGCATGGGTGTTAATCTTGAATTCCATAGCTGGCTAGAATCTTATAACAGTATGAGTATGCCCTTTGAGCAAATACATACTTATGAGTGTACATTAATCTACCCCCTCCCCTTTATTGAAGGATTGACCGATGATTCCATATAGTTACAGCCTTATAGTCATAGAGTGAGACAGAGCCTTCATCTCCTCTCAGCCACGTACATGGGACAAACTGTGGAGTGCACCCTGGTGCTAGGATATCAAGGAAACTGTAGGACAGATCGGTGGGGGTAATGGGTGCATGGCATGTTTACATGATGCGAATCCATCGATCTAACCATGTGGATTCACAATATGATGAGGAAAGGAAATAAATAAGCAATCAGCAAGAGTCAAACTTTATGTCATAACCTATAGCTAAACATATGTATCCTCACAACTGACATGCTCTCATCAACTGTTCTAATGACTCCCTGGCACTGTTATGTATATGTACCCTTGTGAATTTATTATCTCTAAGGGTCTATTATACATTAGGAACAATGGCTTTGTCCTTCGTGTAAGGTTTTATTGGTCAGGCCTTTGTATTACATGTACATGTACATGAAAAGCCACCCGTCTCAACTCATTGTAGTACAAAGAAATATCTTTTTCCCCTTTGCTTCCCTGATGCTTACACGAAAAATGGACCAAATGGACTGGACTCGCAGCCTCTGATGAAGGAACAATAGTTTCGAAACCGGTCAAGCTGTTTAAGTGGTTACTCCGATAGAAACCCCAATCTGATACTTCTTCACATATCTTATCTGATCAACCCCTCCTCACAGAAAGGGGCAGCTATAGTATGGCAAATCCCATAGTTGACACGTTCAGCACCCTTCACCTCATAATCACGGTCTCTGATGAAGGAACAATACATGTAGTTCTGAAGAAATAATAATTCACATATCTTATCTACAATGTTATTAGCCTATGAAATTTACAGGCCTTGCTTTTTGTCAAAATATATACGGGAATTCTCACAATCTAACGTCACGAGAATCCAAACCTATCATCTCTATACTGATTGCTAAAATTTTATGAGAATCAAATTTTGCAGGAGTCTGCGGATGGGAATCGGAATCCCGTAAAAATTCCTGATACGACACTATTCATGTAAGAAAGAATATATAGGAGAGAAACCGTCATGTGCAGTAGTTATGAATGGCTCTGTGTCGTGTCGTGTCGTGTCAACAAAGGCTCAAATCACCTGCAAGCGACATTGTCATCAGGAACCCTGGTGTCTATCCAATCATCATTCATGAGCAATTTATTCTTTCTCCCCCTTCCCCACCCTTTTTTTATTCATTAACTCATCCAACTCCAGGGCTGCAAGCAATGAAAATACAAACGGTTGAAGTCCAGTGACATTTAGTGATTTGGTTTCAAACATAATGTCCAGTCCCCAGCATGGCCTTACGCTATCCCAAGCAAGATCTCGTAGCATATATCAAATTTCACCAAACAGAAATTTGGACTTGGCCTGAATATGGCGCAATGTTTCGGTGGATCGGCATAAAGTATAATCACATTAGCAAGATATTGAGGCAAGTAACCTGCACCAAATTTGGGAAGAATCCGTTCAGGTTTTCTAAAGTTATTATCCGGAAACAACGATGGACAGACCCCAATATTATATAGTTCCCCAAGAGCACTTTGGGTGTTGGGGACAATTTGACTTATGATGCATACATAACCTTGCGATTCATGTAGGAAGCAAATCCACGAGATCTTCAACACATGAACTCCATCAGCAGGTCCGAATCTGTGCAACAATAGGATGACTACAGTAACCTACATGTACAGCATGACTGTACTTATATGATATACCACCCCCAGATTACATGTAACTCTCAATGACAGTCCTATCAAAGTCTCACTGACAGCTGTGTTAGTGTCAAATTACATCACATGATCAGAGGCAATGTTTAACTTCAGTATGATATGACCTGGCCATATATTATGAGTTCACAACTAAGTTCAGTTCAATCAATCTGAACCGTTCTCCTTTGAAAATTGGAGTCACTTCAAGTTGGTAACAGAATCAAACGAGACATAATGGTTACTACATGTATCATATATCATGGCTTACAAATCTTAATCTGACGAGATTAGAAGAAATTCTCCATGGTCCAAATTAGATATTGTCCATTGTCCAAATTCTAATATGTGTCCATTGTCCAAATTCTGATATTTGTCTATGGTCCAAATTTAAATATTGTGCATTCTCAGGTCAATGCCTATATAGACTCTGGGGGATTATGCGTGAACTTCAATTATTTGAATTCTTCTAATTTGATGGCCCCCATCGCATGATATCACTGCATATTCTTTGTTATTTCTTCTATTGTGCATCTGAAAATCCAAAATTTCATGATCTTAGGTTTCTCTGAACGAAACATTTGGTGATTGAAATGAGTTTATGTTTACACAATATATCAACAAGTTTGAATTAGATCTAATTCAAAGAAATGTTTTCAATGTAACCAAAGCTGACGATCAATGAAAATACATTTTCTTACAACCACATTTCAAAATACAGTATAACATATGCTTTTACTTTAAGTTTGATTGACATGCCACAAAGGTAAATGATTGGCACCATGGGATTTGGGGGACTTTAAGTGCACGTGCTACATTCTATGTAATGTATATATGAAAAGGGAAAACTGTTGAGCTTATGACAATAAAATTCTCATACCTGCACAATTCCATCATTAATTATGATAACATTTTTGACAAATATTACTAATGTACCTATGAAACTAACTAAATCTATCAATATAAACCTAAATATATGCCGTGTGTAATGTACATGAACAAATTTTACATTGCTTCTTCAATGTATGGTTTTCACTTTCATAAAAGTATTAAAGTAATACAGAGGCAAGACGCGATCTCACAGCTTTGGATATCTACAGGTATAAGTTAGTGGAATTCTTGAAATGCTAAAAATGTTTAGGGGATAGGAGATATACCTCGAGCTGATGCACAGGTGCCGAGATGGTAGTTACGGCCTCTGTTTAGAAAGGCAATGATGATGTGGGGATATTTATAGAGAAAAAGCTTCCATAAAATGCGTTGAATATACAGTACTGTGGCTGATTGCAGGCTTCCTGTTGTCAGCACCACTCAGCTGGGGTACAAACTGTTAAAACACTGAAAAAACAACCCACAGTCCTAATCAAACTAAATAATTACCCTTCCCAAATATTGCAAGCTACATATAGGCTGTGGTTGGACTATAATTGGATATCTGTAGCCAAAACTAACTCTTTCTTTTAATAGATGGCCCGAAATAGATCAAAAATGTGCAATTTGGTAGCGAATAAAACACAACCCACTAGTCCTGATCAAACTAAATAATTACCGTTCCCAACATTGCGAGCTACATTTATAGAGTGTGGCAGGACTATAAATGGATTGGCCTATCTATAGCCAAAACTGTAACTATTCCTTTAGGTGGCCCGAAATAGATCCGAAATTCGCCATTCGGTAGGGAGTAAATCACTTATTGACTCATGGAGAGAGACATGATGGAGCTAGGAGATATCTATGACCACAGCCTGCCATCCAAATCACTCCCTCTTACAACACTGATAATACAGCCTTGATAACAATATCTATATTGGGCATTTTCTGGAAGGTTGACGGTGGGTACAATGTCATTTCGCTATATATAGAAGTTTAAGTTACTATACATAGAGCAACACCAACACGTGGGTGGAGTTGAATGAGAAAACTGGAGGTTAAAACTGGTCTGGTCTAATTAACCCACTCGTGTTTATAAGACAGATTCATTGCCGGACTTCTCTGGTCCATTTAACACTTGACAATTCAGTTTTTCATCTTGCGAAATTTAAAGCAGAAAGACCGAAATCTCTACATCGCTCCCATATTCAAGATTTCCATCTCGCAAAATTGAAAGTAGAAAGATGCTCCCGTATTTCAGCTTTCTGTCTCTCAAAATCGAAAGTAGAAAGATGGAAAGCTATACATCGCTGCCGTATTCAGCTTTCCAAAATGAATTTACGACATACAGGAATACCGAAAACATATTTTGTTAAAATTTATCTTGTTTCTCCCAATATCAGCATTTGCAGTTTATCATGCGTGATTTTATTTTGAGTCTAGTAGGGTACAAGTTTTGTTTGAGGAGAAGATGAGATGTGCATATCTTCACAGAATTGAAGAAATGGGTCTAATTAAGGCTTCCGATGAAGATCGGAAGACTTCTTTATTATTGTTCGGATTATTAGGCTTCCGACGAAAGTCGGAAGACTTCTTATTATTGTTCGGATTATTATTCTTATTATTCTTTTTATTCTTATTCTTCCCGTGATTTTGTGTGTGCGAAATCTCAGCAACCAGCCGGCCGATCATGCTCAAACTTCACACACATATTAGACATGTGGAGATCTAGTGCATATTGAAAATTGGTTGTGATTGGTCGAAGGGTTCAGCGGCCATCTTGGATTTACCCTGCAAAAAAAATATTTCTTCAAAGATCTTCTTCTCTGGAACCGCTTGGTCGATTGAGTCGAAATTTGATACACATGATCTATGGATCTGGGGCTTTCAGATTATAATTCGAAAATTTGCTGCGTAAAACAAAATGGCCGCCATTGATCAATCAAAATTGTCGGTTTTTCAACTGACGGATTTTGACGGGAAAAGTGGCTACATATATGCACTCCGATATGACGATCACGAATATGCCATCTATTTTATCGTAGCTCTAATAGTGTTGCCGCTATAGCGGAATCAAAGTTGTCAAATTTTCAGACAATGCCGAAAATCACATAATTTGAGAAGTAATTTTTTTCAATATTACACAAACGACGAGTCGGATTATTCTTAGTTTTGGCGCGCATACTCCTTGTATTAAAGATGTCATGACAGAGAAATTACATCGTGATCGTTCGAATGGTTTCAGAGGTATCATAGAACGTAAAATTTGAGTAGGTATGAGCATGTCACTGAAACTATACTTTACAAAAGCAGACTGTGAGAAGCGCTATCTCCGGGCGACCAATTTCCAAGCTTAACTTTCTCCATTCAAGTCATTATCTGGACTCCAGGGACAGTTTTCTGTACCTATTTCAACGTACTAACATTTTGATTTCGATGAAGGAGCCGTCTAGGACGCAAACAAAGACCAGAAACGTATTTCCCACGTGCTGTTGACCAAGAAAAAGTGTTTTTTGAAGCCCTAAATCCATTTTTGAATTTTTGGCATGTTGCCAACAGTTGAGTAAATGAGCCTGCACGTTCCACGGAGGGGGGGGGGTGGCTAGACGGATGCTAATCGTGCACCATAAGTATCTGCGCATGAAATATGGCTATCGCAATTGCAAAGACAGCCTAGATATGGAAGCCTTCATAACTGCTTGCAGTTCTAGTTGATGTTATTAAGATGCCGAGCCAGAAGGACGACGTAAAACCGTTATTTTCAGTCTTTTATTAAAGTTTCCAATTCACTTGGAATACTTATTAAGGCTGTTTTGATTTTTCTGAATTTTTTAATAATTTTTCTGAATTTTTTAATAATTTTTATTAGGCTTCCGACGAAAGTCGGAAGACTTCTTATTATTGTTCGGATTATTATTCTTATTATTCTTTTTATTCTTATTCTTCCCGTGATTTTGTGTGTGCGAAATCTCAGCAACCAGCCGGCCGATCATGCTCAAACTTCACACACATATTAGACATGTGGAGATCTAGTGCATATTGAAAATTGGTTGTGATTGGTCGAAGGGTTCAGCGGCCATCTTGGATTTACCCTGCAAAAAAAATATTTCTTCAAAGATCTTCTTCTCTGGAACCGCTTGGTCGATTGAGTCGAAATTTGATACACATGATCTATGGATCTGGGGCTTTCAGATTATAATTCGAAAATTTGCTGCGTAAAACAAAATGGCCGCCATTGATCAATCAAAATTGTCGGTTTTTCAACTGACGGATTTTGACGGGAAAAGTGGCTACATATATGCACTCCGATATGACGATCACGAATATGCCATCTATTTTATCGTAGCTCTAATAGTGTTGCCGCTATAGCGGAATCAAAGTTGTCAAATTTTCAGACAATGCCGAAAATCACATAATTTGAGAAGTAATTTTTTTCAATATTACACAAACGACGAGTCGGATTATTCTTAGTTTTGGCGCGCATACTCCTTGTATTAAAGATGTCATGACAGAGAAATTACATCGTGATCGTTCGAATGGTTTAAGAGGTATCATAGAACGTAAAATTTGAGTAGGTATGAGCATATCACTGAAACTATACTTCACAAA